>CM054149.1:55467494-55512340 GCA_028751875.1 Rapana venosa | reverse complement strand
CAAAAAAAGAAGCATTTCCCAATCCTCAATTCACCCAGCAAGTGGCCTAGCAGCAAACTGCCTGACACATCCTGTTTCTTTTGTTAGTCAAGTCAGTCACGCTCCGTGACTCGCAGTCTTGTAAACAATTAAACTGGAGTTAAAACTACTTACTTTACCGTGTATTCCATATATATACGACAGGCCGTAGAGTTTCCGACTATAACGAGATACTCCGTTGTCCACGCACAAGTGGTTTTTTTCTTTCCCGCTGAGCTTCGACATGAAAAAGGTTCAGGTATCTGGACTATCTCCACACAGCAGAAGCTGTGGGCGATCTTATCATCAGCCGAGTAGGCCTATGTAAACAAACGGAGGTGTGGCACGCCTCGCCAACACCTTTCTTTTTATTGTGTACCAAACTACTTGCAGAAGACTAGCGACAACTTGGAAGGGGGAGGAAGCATTATTTCAGTGTCAGAGAGAGAGAGAGAGAGAGAGAGAGTTTTCTTGGTTCTGAACTTGTGCGGTATTGATTTGTTCAGTACTGCTCGTACTAGTACCGTTATTGCCAAACACGACAGCAGTTCAAGTCGTCTGCTTCTCTTGAGTGGGGCATTGCGCAATTGCCGTGTGCAGCTCATGTATCGCACATTGCCGATGTTTACGGTATTACAAAATAGCACAATAAAAACAAAAACAAACAACAACAACAATATTTCCTTTCCTTCATCAGCTTAGGCTGTTGGGTTTATCTCTTTGTCATTGTTGGGTTTGTTCTTTTAACATTTAAAAAAAATTGTGAGTATAATTTGGGCATCTCCGATTTGTTGTGTTCAAATTCATTTAACGTCTTTTCACAGTTGCTGTGTGTGTGTGTGTGTGTTTTCAGGAAGGAAATGTGTGCGTGTGTGTGTGTGTGAAAGAGAGAGAGAGAGAGAGAGAGAGAGAGAGAGTTGAGTGAGTGTGTGTGTTGAGTGAGCTAGCCAGTGAGTGAGTGAGTGTGTTGTGTGTGGTAGTGGGGACAGTGCAGAGAACCTGGAAGGTGAAGGCTAATCATGTTTTTGCATGTGTAATGAAACATGATATTATAGTTGATATATGAACAGGTTTTGTTGTTGTTGTTTCATTTTGTGTGCACTTAGAACTGTGTAGTAGGTGTGTGAGATGTCCTTGGTAATGCATGCAGTCACAGATATAGGAATGTAGCCTATACCCATGCTGGCAGTCATATACACACACACACACACACAGGTTCACAATGTACACACAAAGATAATAATACCTATGACTATATTTATGATATATCCATTATGTAATGAATCAACAGATGAAGTACATTTCATTTGTACTCCATTAATGGATATTAGACAAAAATCTATCCCAGTAAAATACATCAGTAAGCATTAACACATTTATATAGATCTATAAACTTTGTTCATTCATCACATGCAGTTGTCCAAGTACCATTAGTTATTTAGCTTTGAATTTATACAATGCTTTTGAAGTGATGTTAAGAAATTGTAAGGTCTTAGTTTTTCTTCCAGTTCTAAGATTCTAGCTGTTGGCTTGTTGTGCACATTTGTTGTAGATCTATCTAAAGAATAGATGTACACATGAAATTTCCAGGTATTTTCATTTCTCAGTATTCATCATTGATAAGCAACTCCATCATGTATGGGCCAATGGCCTCTTTATTAATAAATAAATGCAGATCTCTCTCTCTCTTTCTCATTCACTCCTCAATGCTTTTTCCAAAAGAAAACATCAAACTCATTTCATAAACTTCATTAAAACAATAGATTTTCAAAATAATATCAGAGATGTACAATTTTTGCAACTGAATCTGACACCACCAAAAACCATACACACACATGATCCAACCCAATAAACAGCCCCCCCAAAAAAAAAACCCAACACAACAAACAAAACAACAACAAAACAACCAACACCCCCCAAAAAAAAACCCCACAACAACAACCCAACAACAAACAAAACACCCCAACAAAAAACCCCAAACCAATCCCCCCTCAAAAAAAAAAAAAACCCTAAAAATCCCCAAAAAAACAAAAAAAAAATTTTCCTTTTTTTATTTTAATTTTTTGGGGTTTTTTAAAAGGAAAAATTTAACACTTTTTTTTTAAAAACCACCCCCAATTTTTGTATGCGGGTTTTGTCTTTTTTTGGGACCGGGTTTGTCAAAACCCGCCAAAAAATGAAAACCCAAAACCAACCCATGGGAAAAAAAAATTTTTTTAAACAACGAAACAAAAAACCAAAGAAACCCAAAAACCCCCAAAAACCAAACCCAAACCAACCGTCCCACCCCAACAAAAAAAAACCCCAAAAACCCCCCAAACCCCTTTTTTCCCCCGGGGGCAAAACCAAAAAGAAAAAAAAATTTAATTTTTTTTTTACAAAATAAAAATCATTTTTTTCTAGCCCAAAATTTAAATTTTTTTAAGTTTTGAAAAGGTTTTTTTTTCTTTTATAATTAAAAGAAAAAAAGGAAACCCAATTTTTTTTCCCTTGTTACTTCTTTTTTTATTTTCCCCCCAAAAAGGGGCCCCATTAAGCAGTTGGTTTTTTTTTACTACCAATAAAAAATTAAATCCCAAAATTTCCTCTTTGGGCCCCCAACCAGGGAGAAGAACCTGTTTAAAAAAATAAATTTTTGGGGCATAAACCAATTCTTTTTTTTGACACGGGCCTTTTATTCCCACGATTTGCTTTATATTTCCTTTCTCAAAACATACAAAGAAAAAAATGTTTTATTTGAAATTTTTTTGGGACTTTAACCACCAAACCCCCCCCAGGAAGCCCGAAACTCTTCACAATGAAGGGGGTTAAAACAAACCTAAAAAATGAATAAAACCATAAATAATTTTGCCAAAATTTAACAGAAAATGCTTTCTTGTTTTGTAAAATTTTGAAAAAAGTTATGGCTAGGAATTTAAAAAAGGGGTTAAAAATTTTCAAAGCCCCCTGATGGGAAAATTAATCGAGAAAGGGGTTTCCCTTGATGTAATTTAAAGGGGGAAATTTTGGGGAAAAATGTTAAAAATTTTTTAAAAATTTCCCCCCCCTTGTAAAGAATGAAAGGGGTTTAATCCATTTCCCAATGGACCCTTTTGGAAAAAATAATTTTTGGATTCGTCCCCCCCTTGGGGAAACATTTTTAAATCCACCCCCAAATTTAATGAAAACCCTTGAAATTGAGATTCTGTATACAGGGAAAAACACATTAATAGAAATTCCCATCTTGCATTGTGTTGTACCATGTGTGTGAAAGTACATTACTTAATACCCCCCTTGTGTGAAAAAACCATAAATTTAAAAACATAAAAAAAAATTCCCTAATGTATACATGGGAAAAACTGAATGCTTTTATATGCATGAAATGCCATTTTTGTACCTTATGTTTTCCACTTTATGATCTCATCCACCTTATGTGAACGGCTGCTGTTTTTATGGTTTGCATTGGATACCCCCTTGAATTGCAATCGCATGGTTTGCCATTGGATGGCACAACACATTTTTTTTCTTCATACCCGGGGGTCCCGTAAAAATACAAAAAAATATAGCCCTTCGGTTTTTTCCCCCTATTTTCTAAAGCTCACTCCCCTTTTGGGCCCAAAAGGTTAGCAAAGGTTTGTAAGTCAAAAAAATCCAAACAAATGTTTTTCCCCCTTGTGTTTTGGGGGTGTGTGATTGTGTTTTGTGTGTGTGTGGGGGTGGGGGGCCTTGCCCGGGGGCAAAACCCTGCATGTGCTTGATGTGTGTACAAGCCTGCTGGGTGTTTTTGTGTTTCTCCCCTTTTCAGGGGATGAGACTAAAAAACTGAGGCCCCCGGGTGTGAAGGCCCCCAGAATATCTTGCAGTTAATCCTTTTCCGTTTTCGTAGGAGTCGGAAATTTTTTGGGGCCAGGGGGCCCCTGATGCAAAAATTTTACAACCCGCCCATCCACGGGGATTTGGATGTAAAAAAGCCCCAAATTTTAAAATTTCCCCCGATTAAAAATAAAAAAAAATAAAAAATCAGAAAAATTTATTCGGGAAAATTTCTTTTAAGTCCCCGGGGTTTAATTAGACCCCTGGAAATAGGGCAAAGTATTCATTCTCAAAATCTGAAAACGGATTTTAATAAATCTAAAAAAAGAAAAGGGGGAATAAAGGAATAACGAGTGGGGCAAAAAATAAATCAAAAAATTACGATAAAATTTAAAAAGGGACTTTTAAGTGTGTGAAATTTTGTGTGTGCTTGTGGGGTGTGTATGTGTGCCCCCTGGCTGTTTTCTCTTTACATCGAATTTATTTTTTGCACGGTCTTTTTAAAAGTATGGAAAAAAATTCAAAAAAAACACAACAATAAGATTTGGACCCCTTTGGGGCATGAATGACCCTTTTGATTTCTATGATCGAAAAAAAATTTTTAAAAAACCATTCATTCCACGGGGCATTTCCCGTTCACCCCCAGTCCAAAACCCAATCCCTTGTACCACGACCCCCTCTTTCCCCACGCCATGTACAAAGAGTAATTTTTTTTTCCCGGGAAGTTACCCTCAATTTGTAACTTTTTTTACCCACACAGCGTTAATGTTTTCTTTAAAAAATTTTTTATGTTATGTGTGCGGATCGAAAACCTGCGTCATTTGAAAGGTGGGATTTGTGGTCATTTTCCCCCCAAACCCCGCCAAATTTTTTCATAAAGACAAAATATAAAAAAAAGGGCGATGCGCAGTTTCACTTTTCTTTTCTCTGCACAAAATTTGCAACTTTCTAAAAAAACCCTCCGTTTCTTCCTCAAACTCTTCTTCTCTTCTCTCCCCTCTCTCTCTCTCTTTTTTCTCTCTCTCTCTCTCTCTTTTCTCCTCTCTCTCCTCCTCTTTTCCACCCAAACGGGGGGGGACCGGATTTTAAAAAAAGCACAGGGTGTGCTTTTTCATTTTTCCTCGAAATAAAAAAATTTTTAATTGTCATTGTCTCTCTCTCTCTCTTCTCTCTCTCCCCTTTCTCCCCCCCACGCCCCGCCCGCACGCACAAACAAAAAACCGGCGCGCTTTCACGCGCCCCCCCAAAAGCGAGGAACAGGATTGTTTTTGTAAAATCATTTAAGTCTTTAAAAAAGAGTTCTCTGCTTGAAATTTTCGTGCCAGAAGGGAGGCCCACCCTTTTTTTTTCTTTTCCTTCTGCACCAGGGGTTTTTTTTTCTTTTTAGAATTTTGCAGGGGAAAATTCCCTTTTTTTGGGGCCCTGGGGTTCTTTCAATGTGCTAAAAATAAGCCCCAGGGTTTCAAGGATATTTCCCGGGGATTTAAACATCAGCGCTCACTTTTACCCTTTGGATGTTTTCTTTTAAAACAGGGGGCCCCGGGTGCACCCCCTACAAAAACCATATTTTGCACACCCCTTTTGAACCTAGAGTAGGACATTGTGGAAAGGGGGAAAATGGATGAGAAAAATTTGACAACATGCATAGGGAACTGGATTTTTAAAAAACCTCATGGGGTGCTAATTTAAATAAAAAAATGTTTGCTGCAGATTGATTTTCATTGGGAAGTAATATTTTTTGGGGGAGGTTTTTGTAGCCCTGTTTGTCCCCCAGTGTGTGTTGTTTTGTGGTGTGTGTGTGCTATTTTTTTTTTTTATTTGGAAGATAAGGGAAAAAGCACTCATATGCTTTTTTCTTCCAGCCCCCGTGGTATCCCTTTTGTCCATTTTGTAATCTTTTCCCACTGGCCCCCCTTTGGCTTATTTTCCCAAAAGCGGAAAGGGGTTTTTAAACTTTGGGTGCAAAAAGATGTTCGCGTGCTTTCCCCACACGGGACCTCCGTATAGTCTATCTAAAGAACTTGTTGTGTGGGGTTTTGTGGTGTGTGTGCGCTCGCCCCCTGATTTAGTATCAGCACTGCAAAAAAAGTTTTTTTTATGTGAGCCTAAATATTTTCATTGTTCTTTTTTTTTTTCCCCTCAGCCCAACATTCCCCCCAAATTGAGTTTGGGTTTTTTCCCCAAATACAAAAAGGTCACCGGTTTTTCCCAAATTTTTATTTGGGGGGATGATGTCCTAAATAAAAACAGTTTTGGTAAAATTACTCATTTTACTTTTTTTTGTTGTCGCCCCACCCTTTAGGGGGTTTGTTTGAGGGCATTTTCTTCTTAAAAAAGGGGGGAAACGGAATTTTCCCAGGTTTGAAAAGGTTTGTTATGCTTTGGCCCCCTCTTCACATTCCGAAAACCCAAAAACACGAGGACGTTTCCCCCTTACAAAAACGGGGGAAAAAAATTTTGGGGTGCTCTTTTATAATAAAAATTCTGTTTAAGTGAAAAACACTTTTAAAACCCAAATTTAAAAAGGGTCTGTATAAACGTGTCTTAAACTGGTTCTTCGAAGAAGACTCCCTTACTAAAAGGGGGATTATACCCATTTAAAATTTATTCTTCCCCTACCCCAAAAGGACAAAAGATTTAAAAAAGGCCCATTGAGGGTTTAAGATAAGGGACGGGAATTTTTTCCCTCATCCTTAAAGAAAAGCCCCAAATAAAAATACCGAAAAGCCATGTGTCCCAACCCAAGGGAATGATTTGTTAAAAATCTGCTTCTTTACTCAGGCCCTGTGCTGGGGGAAAACCCCCTTCCTGACCCCTTTAGCCCCTCCAATCTTTAAATTCCCCAAAGTCTTTTTTAAATCCTTTAAATGATCAAAAATTAAAATCCAAAATTTGATCTTTTGGAAAAAAGTAAATATATCCCCCCTTGCATTTTTCCAAATTACCTTCTCTCTCTCCCCTTCTTCTTCTCTCTCTCTCTCTTCTCTGTAAACCCCATTAGTGAGCTTGCTTTGAATTGTAATGTTTGTGTGTGTGGGGGGTTTTGTGCCTTCTTGTTTTGTTTTTAAACCCAAGGGGAATTTTGTCGATTTTTCCCCCCCTTAAATTGAAGTTTGGGTTTGGGTTTTTGTTTTTAAATGCAAAAGGGTTTGGGGATTGTTAATTTGCAAGGGTTTGTTGGCCCAAAATTTTTTTTTTTTATTTGTGGATTTTTGAAAATCAATTTAAAAAAATGTTTATTTGGGCCCCTGGGGCATGCATGAAAAAGAGGGTTTTGTGTTTTTGTGTTTTATGTGTGTTGTGTTTTTCAGTGAGTGTAATGAGGCCCTTTTCAAAGGTGGGGCAGAGAGGCAAAAGGGAAAGCAGTTCTGTGTGTTTATTGTTAAAATAGCTGATGTTAGACTGGTCTTTTTCTTGAGGGCTTTTGTGGCTTGCTTTTCTTTTTCCTTAAAAAATAATTTTTTTTTCCTGGTTTTTTTCTGTACAAATTTTAGGGTTTAAAGAATTTTGAAAATTTTATGCATTGTCTATTATCTTTTTTTAGGTGGGGAAATGTTTTGGGAATTTGGAATTGGATCCCAGGATGTGTTTTGGGGTGTGTGTGTGTGTGTTTTGTGTGTATTATGTGGGGTGGGGAGTGTGTATGTGTGTGGGAGAGTGTGTGGTGTTTGTGTGTGGGTGCATGCGGGGCTTTTGTGCGTAAATGTGTGTGTAGGGTTTTTGGTATGTGTGGGGGTGTGTGTGCACGCTGCGCGCGCGCACGTTTTGTTTTTTGTCTGGATTTTGGGGGGGTTTTGTTTGTTTAGGGGGGGGGGGTGGGGGAAAGGGGAGTGTTTTGTGGGTTTTTTTTTCTTGTTTAAATTGGTTTTGTTTTTTTCATTTGATTTTTCGATTTTTTGATTTTTCCCCCTTAAAAATGGGATTTTGAGAAAAAATTTTCATTGTTATTTGAAAATGATCTTTTTTTTGTTAATTAATTGATTTATAATTATGTTGTAAAAGTATGTGTCCCTTTGAAAATTGTAGATGTTTATCTTTATACTTTTTTAAGTTTGGTTGTGTTATTTTTTTGGCTTGTTGTTGTTCTTTTCTTTTTGTTGTTGTCTGTCTGTTTTTTTTTTTTATAATCTTTTTTTGGTTTTGGTTTTTTCTTCCCCTTTTGTTGTTTTTTGTTTTGGGTTGGGTTTTTTGGGGGGGGTGGGGGTGGGGGGGGGTATTTTTATGGTTTTCTTTTTTTTGGCTTGCTGGGGGGGGGGGGGGGGGGGGGGGGGTTGGGGGGGGGGGCCTGTTTTGAAAAGGGTTTTTTCCCCCTTGTTTTTTTTGTGGGGCTGTATAATTTATTGGGTTTTTATTATTAAAAATGTACCCTAAGGGGGGGGGACTGGATGTAAAAAAAAGCCATGTGTGCTTTTTTAAATTACCCTCGAAAAAAAAGGGAATTTGTTTGTTTTGTCATTGTCAAAATTATTTCCGGTTTTCCTTTGCAATATTGATTGGTAAATTCTAAAAGGGGTTTTATAGGTAGTTTTAAAGGGTTTTCAAGGGAGTGGTGACTTGAGGTCTTTTTGAAAAAGGATGGCTTCGTGTGTGTGTTTTTGTTTTTAATTTTAACTGGTTTTTTTTAACGAACGGCCCGGGAAGACAAAAGGGATGGATCAATTTTTGGTTTAATCGCCAAAAAGGGGACAAAACCCTTTTCTTTTCTTTAACCCAATTGTACAAACCCGACTATGGTGAAAACTGAAAACGTTTTTACTAAAATTGTATACGGGTTTGTCAGGTCAGTAAAGAGAAGTTCTCTGTTACTGTTGGTACCCATGAAACCCCAGTTACAACCTGTGGGCATGTGGGGGAGGCCCCCCAATAAAAAAAAACCCAAAAAATTATGGAGATTTGGGGAGAGGAGATTGGCGCCCCCAAGGGAAATACCCTAAGCCCACAGAAAAAACATGAAAGGGGTTACCAACGACGAGCTTTCCTTGATAAAAAACCAGGGGGGGAAGAAAACCAAGTCAGCTACTGGGGTTAAAAAAACATTATTTAAAAGCTCCCTAGAAAACAAATCCCCATTGGTAAGGGAAAACCCCTTTCACTTTCCAGTGGGGAAAAAAAAATCAAAGAACTGAGAAAGGGGAAACCCGCTAAAAAAGGGGCATTATTGGACTAGGAGAAGTGGTGGACAGGTTTTGGTGGGCATTGACTGAAGAAGGAAACCAAGATCGGGTTTAAAAGGGCCCAAGAGAAACACCCCCAAACATGGAGGGGGCTTTTTATTGTCGAAAAGGAAGTAGTGGGGTCCCTTTCAGCTGTACCCCGGTTTTCCCAAGCGGATTATCGGGCATCCGGGTGTCGGCCAAGCCCAAGAAAAAAATCCCCAAATCATACAAATCTAGCACCTCTTTCTGCCCCATGCAGATGAAGAAGTAAAAAGAATTTTACGAAGATCTTAAAGGGGCCCCATTTTGAAAAAAACCCAAAGAAGGACATAAATCATCATCCAAGGGGATTTTTAACCCCAAAGGGTAGGTCCTGACTCTTAAAACCAATGGGCCGGAAATTTGGTTTCATTTTTGGAACGGGGGGGAGCCCGACAGGGGTTTTACGTCTGTGGGGGGCCTGCCCCAAACAGACTTAAAAATTGCCAACCCCTTTTTCCCCAAGAGGTCAAGGGGGGCCCTGGAGGCCCCCGAGGCCCAAGACCCTTTTCCCTTTTTAGTTTTTATCTTAACAAAAAGGGCCCGTTTCCCCTTTCCAGCTTCAACCAGGCCAAAACAAAAAAATTTCCCCGGGAAAAGCTAAACATAGGCAGCGCCCACGACCTTGTGCTGCTGGTATTAAAAAATGGCTAAAGGGAAAAAAAAAGGCCTGCAAACCCTTTTCCCCCCAATTTTCCCTTCCCCCCCCCCAAACCCCCCGACCAAGGATGTAAAGGAGATTTCCCAAGCTAAGTTGGGGGAAAGTTTTTGCGGAAATTAACCCCGGGGAAATGCTTCAATAAACCTCCCCAAACCCAACTTTATGGGGCAGCCCGGAAAAAAAACAGCAGAGGGGTACTTGGTCGTCAGAGGAATAAACCCCAGCCAGGGTACCAATGAATTTTGGGAAACCTTTTGCGATACAAAAAAGAGCACTAAAAACCAACCAGGTTTCCCAAACCCCTAAAGAATCCCGGGGGGGGCCCAACAATCTCGTGAAGAAGTAATTTTTAAAAAGGCCAGAGAGAATTTGGATCAGTGTTTCAATGTGATGAGATCAAAAAAAGCATAAAAGGGGGGAAACCCATTTAAAAGGCATAGGGACACTGAAAAAAATAAACCAAAACACTTAAAACCCAAATCATAAAGTAAATTGAAGCAGCCCCGGAAAACCTCCTCACAAAAAGTCAGCTGCTTTGGGGAACAGGTGGTCTAAAATATTTTTAAAAAAAACTGTACAATCCCCAATAAAAACCTGACAAGAGCATAATGAGAAAAAGGAAAGAAAACATCAAGAGCCCCGGCCATTACCTATACTGAGGGAAAAAGTGGAAGAAGCCCCACAGCTTACCAGTGGGAAAAAAGTCCCAGGAACGGGACAATTACCACAGAGGAAGGCTCAACCCTGGTGGAAAAAAGGAGTATCACATATTTTACAGCTTTGTCGGGAAGATTTGGGAGAAAAAAACGGGGCCCAAAAACAGAAGGGGCCACAATCCCCCTCATCCCCCCTGCCCAAAAAAGGGGGAAAATTTACCCCAAATGCCAAAACTATAGAACAATCAGCCTCATCGCCCCCCAGCAAGATCATGCTCAACGTTTTTTTTGAATTCGCCCTCAAGAAGGGGGCCCAGAAGAAACCCCTTTTGCAGAGGAGCAGCGGGGGTTTTCGGGCGGGCCCCAAGGGGGCAAAAACGAAACAGTTTTTTAACTCCCAAACATCCTGAGGGAAAAAATCTTCAACATCAGAGGATCCCTGTTCCCAATTTTCCTCGACTTAAAAGAAGGCTTTCGACAAAAGTATGGCACAAAAGGCCTGTGCAGGTCCCCCGAATTTTTTGGTTTTAAAGAAGGATAGTGAAAACCCAATTAAAGCATATACCCCCCCCCCCCCCCCCCCCCCCCCTCCCGCAGTGAAAGCCCTTTTCTGAAAAAACGGTGGGGAGACTACTTAAAACCCCACATTTGGGGAACCCGACAAAGGATGCGGGTTTCTCCAGTCCTGTTTAATTCTGTTTTTTGGAAAACATTATGAGAGGGGACCCTCCTTGGACTTCCCCTTCTCCCCTTCCCCCTAATGGGGGCGGGCCCCCTCAAAAAATTATGGTTTCCCTGATGCATTGACCTCATGGGGGGGAAAGTAACACAGAGCTGAAAGGGATCTTGGCCCAGACTTGAGAACAGAGTGGAGAATATGGGATGGAGGGGAGCTCGGGGAAAAGTAAATTTATTGGAACGCACGGAAAATCCCAAATGCTAAAATTTACATGAACGGCCAAAACCCTTGGAGGGGTAGACTTTTTTAAAAATACCTTGGCGCTCCCACTCAAAAGGGCCCGGGCGATAAATGACAAAAAAATAAAAAGCCCGAATCCCATGGAAAACATCTTCCATGAAAAAAATCCCCACCATATGGAAAAGTAAAGGTCGGTTTCCCAATAAACAAAAGGCTTACAAAGCCCAAATTCAGACGATCTGCTGTATGGAAGTAAAACCTGGACATTGATGGGGGAAAACAGCAAAGCGGAATCCAGTTTTTTCCAAAAACAAATCCCTTTTAGAAAACCCAGGGCATATCGGGAGAGAACGAAAGCCCAAATGAATTTGTCAAGAGTCAAAATAACAGGCGGGCAGGTCCCAGGAACCCCTTCTCCCCCATGCAAAAAGGGAAAAAGGGGGCCCAAGGTTCGGCCCCCGTCCCCGGGCCCCCAAAACACTCTGCCCAAAAACATTTTATTTGCGGGGAACATCAAAGGTGGCAAAAAGGGGGGGAAGCCCAGAACAAGCCCATGGTTGGGACAACATCGAAAAGGGAAACCAGGAGAATGACTCGGCACAAACTGCGCAGGCCGGGCCCCCCAAAATGATGGAGGAGGAGGATTCCCCGGGGCATCGTCTTTGGGTCCCCCCCACGACCCCAAGGTCACGGGTTGATGTGATGAGATACAGATAAAGGCTTATAATTTAAAATTTTTTGCCCAGACCGTTACACTTTTCCGGCTTGGACAAGAATTTTAGAGGGGTGATGGGATGGGGAAATGGGGGGGGGGGAGGGGGGGGGGGGGGCTGGGGAGGGGAGAAAATTTTTTAAGCCCCCCCCCCAAAAAAAAAAAACAACAAAAAATAACCAAAAAACCACTCAAACAAAAAAAAAACCACGGGCCAACAACAACAAAAAACCACAAAAACCCAAATAAAATCCCCCAAAAAACCAGACACTCCCCCCCAAACCAAACAAAAAAGTGAAAAACCCCCCCCCCCCCCCCTTTAAAAAAATAAAAAGGGGGGGGGGAAAAAAAACCAAAAAAAAACAACACACAAGAAAAAAAACCAAAAAATCCCCTGGCTCATAGCCTTGGTAATTTTTTTTAATTTTATTTCTTTATAGGGTTAAAAGATGTGGGAAACCCCGTATAATAAATCTTTTAATGAAAATTTAAAGTTTTGGTATCCCATCATTACATGTATGAAAGTCTATCGGGCTTTTAATTCCCCTGATATTATTTTACCTCTTATTTTTTGTGTATTTTAAATCTGTATGTAAAAACACCTATTTAGTATATTGTGTTTATAGTGTAAATAAAAATTTAATTTTAAAGGGTAGGGGAATTTTTTATACATATTATGTTGTTGTTAGTATTATTTGTATGTTCATGTATTGTAAACCTTTATCTTTTGTCTTTCTATCTTTAAATTTTACCCAATATTTTTACTTTGAGTATTTGTTTTGCAAATTTTTAAAAAACAACTTTTATTTTGTTACTTGTCTTTTCTTTGTTTCAGTTTCCCAAAGGGGAACCTGTCTTCAAGATAAAAGTTTACAAGAAACAAGTGGAAAATCAAACAGGTCATTTTCAGGGCCCCCCTTGTTTCGGCAGGCAGGGGTCCCCCCCTACTGCGACGGTTATGCTCTCGATGGCGTGCGGGTTGTAGACCCTTTGTCAATTTGTGTTTTTTCCCACCCGTGGGTGTTGTTTCGCTAAATCCTGTCAGTCACCTCATTTGGTTATGCCTTTCGTAAATTCTTGTTTGATATTTTGGGGATGGGTGAGGATCGGGAAATCCTTGGGGAAATATTGCTTTTTAATGAAAGTACATTTAGATACTTTGGGGGGTTTCAGTAGTTTTTTGTTTTTTTTTCCCAAAATTTAATAATGTTTTTTTTTAATAGGGATTAAAAATCCCCCGTTCAAGAGGATTTTTTTTGGGAGTTAACTCAGTGCCAACCCCACTCCCCCGGGAAAAGCCTTTGGATGGGGTTTTTAAACCCGGGGCCCCATGAGTAAAGGCACGCAAAAATTTTGGGGCTCATGTTAAAACTCTTTTCTGTTTTTTGGGAAGAGTTTTCCCCATTGTGTGCCATTTGGGAATGGAGGAAAAAATTTAAATTTAAAAAAAAAACTGCTTTATACTGGGGGGGACTGGAAAAAAAAAACAAAATTGCTTTTTCCCCATTACCCTCGAAATAAAAAAATAAAAAAAGAAAATTTAAAAAAATTTAAATTTTTGGGGGTTTTTTGATCCCGAGTCCCTAAACTTATTTCCCAGGGTACTGGCTCCCTTTTCATGGGGACGGGACAGACCGCGTCGGGACTTCATCTGTCCCCTCTGCCCGGGGACTGTCTTTTCCCCCCTTAGGCGGGCCAGAACACCCAAAATTTCAAATTTGCTGAACCCAGAATAAGTACATTAGAGTGCAATTTCCATAGTTTTTCCGAGACTGAAGGTTTCCCTCCCCTGACTTATGAAGTTTGAAGTGTAGGAAAAAAAGAGTGTGTGATTTTTTTTTAAATTTGGGTTTTTAAATTTGAATCATTCACATTTTCGATGGACCCATTCCCATAGCCAAGTGGTCAATTTCTTTTTCTCTTCTACCCCAATGGGTTCCAGAAGTTGTGAGTTTGAATTTTTGGGCCCCTTGTCGGGGTAAATTAAAAGGTAGGGATTTTTATGACCCAAGTGCAGGCCCAGTGGGTTTCCCTTGGGTTCCCCCTTTTTTGTGTTTTACACTTGAAGAAGTTTCAAATTTTGCTGTTAAAAGCCTTGTAACCCTTTTGCCCGGGTTTTGTGGGTTATGGAAAAGGGAAAATTACCCAGATAACCCTAAATTTTTGGGAATCGGGTTTCCCTTTGGGGGGCCCAAAAGGGGTTGCATAGGAAAAAATCTGATCATTGGTTTGAACCAGAGCTGTAGCCCCAAAAAAAAAAAAAAATTCCCACCAAAATATGTTGAGTTGTCAATACATCACTTTTATTTGATTTGTGTGTTTTTACATTTAAAGCGCCATAAATTAAAAATTTTTTTTGTTTTTACCGCAAAAAAGTCACAGCGATTTCTCTGCGTGAAATTCAGCTGCTTCCCTGGGGAGAGCGTTTGCCAAAAAGAGCAGTGCCCAACCCATTTTTTTTTTTCTTTTCCTGCCCTTGCAACTTTTATTTTTTTTTCCCTTCAGGGGAAACAAAAATAATTTTTGTGAAAAACACCGGGGATCTTGGTTTTTTGTTCATCAAAAGGAAAAGTCCCCAGCCCAACCGCTCGGGTTTCTAAGGGATGATGGATAAGTTTGGGTTTCCCCAAAGGGGGTTTTTAAACCACTGCACACTTCCTCCCCGGATTTTCCCATTTTCTAAAAGGGGGCCTTTACCTTAGCCCAAACCAACCCACGAATATTGGTTGGTGTAATGTTTCAGTCATTTAATATTGGGAGGTGTTATGTTTCAGCTGGTAAAAATTTGGGCTGTGTTAAAGTTTCAGGCCAGGCTTACAGGGAAGGGCAGATCACTGGGTTTTTATTGGAACCCCTGTGTGAAAACCCCAGGTCCTTTCCCGTCCCGCACCAACTTTCATGCGGGAAGCGCGCAGCATTTATTTTCGTGCTGACTTTGTGTTGGGGGCCAGTCTGTGTTGCTTTTGTTTTTAAAAACCCCCCAAAGACAAAAATTCCTTCCGGGTGAAAAAGATCCCGATTCTTTTTCCCGAAAGATTTTAGGCTGGGGAAATTTTTCAGGGGGACAGGGGAGATGATCCCGATGCCCTAATGGGAGTTGGGCTTCGTTTCCCCTTCCCCTTTTACGTTTAATAAAAGGCGGGGTGGGAAAAGGGATTATAAATAAACTAATCCAACCACAAACTTTCAAACATATCCCCTTTTTTTCATGGTTTTGCCTCCAGAACACGGGTTTTTTTCCTAGTTTCCCCCCCCCCCCCTTTTCCCCCCAAACCTTACCAATCCTCCCCCCGTTTTGGGTGAGGTGCGCAAACCCCCAAAAATGTTTTACCTTAAACAGAAACCCGCTTAGAAATTTTCAGAACCCCACGGCAAACCCCGCCCCCCTTGCGACCGGGGAAGGGGAAAATTTGGGTGTGCAAGGGGGTTAAAAAAATTAGGGGACCCCAAACCATGATTAAAATTTTTTTCCCGGTGTAAGGGACAAGACCCGCCCCTTTTTTTTGCCTTTTGGGGGGGCTGGTCGGGGGAGGGGTGGGTTTAGGGGGATGGGGGGGTTTTGGAAAACAATTTTCCGGGGGGGGTGGGGTCCTCCACTCTGTTGTTTTGTGAAAAGGGGCAAGGGTTTTTACTTTACAAAGTCAAAAGCTTTTTTTTAAGGGGAGTAATTTTTATACAAGTTTTTTTTTTTTTTTCTGTGGGGGCCCGGGGGGGGGGGGGCCCCCCTTTGGGGGCCCCCAAAACCCCCAAAAAACTTTTTTTTCGTCAAAACCCCCCCCCCCCCCCCCCCCCCCCCCCCGCCCCTTTTTTGTTTTGCTAGGAATTTTTCTTTTTCTTTTAATCTCTTTTTTTCTTTCATGTTCCTTTTTTTTTCATTTACTTCCCCCTTCCCTTTCCCTTTTTTTCCCTTTTGCCTTCTTGGTCCCTTCTCCTTTCCTTTTTTTCAGAAAAAACTTTAAATTAGGGAATTCCCCTTTCCCTGCCAAAGTTGGCGTGTGGGCCCCAAATTTTCAGGTGCTTTAAACCCCTTAAAATGCAAGTGCAAAGTGCACCTTTATGCCGGGTAAAAAAATTGTATTTTACCCCTTGCTTGTTTATTTCCCTTTTTATTAGAAATTATACATGGGGTAAACCTGATAGTCTACCCAATTTTACAGTATATTTCGTAGTTATTTTGAAGAAGGTTTAAAAATTTGTTTTGCATGTTTTTTCTGCGAAAAAATATTAAAAAATGTAAAAAATTGATAAAAAATACACTTTTTCCCCATCAACCCCTTTATTCTGAGTTCCCCCCCCCCCCAAAAACGTCAAACCCTAGTCCCGGCCAAATCTCATTCCCCTTTTTTTTTTAATGCCAAAGATTCCTTTAATTTAAAAAACAAACAAATTTTTCCCCATGTCAGGTAAAATTAAAATTTTAATTTGCCCCTTTATTTTCCCCTGTGTTAAAAAATTATTTTATACTTTCAACAATAAGTGTCGCCATTTTGAACGGAAAAGCTAAGCAGGGATTTCATAAAAAAACCAAAAAAACAGCCCAAAAGCGTTTTTTGCCTTGATTTTTGCAGCAAGATGTTTCCAAAAAAACAGGAGGGGTGTTTTCCCCTAAATTTTTGGGGTTCCCTTTCCCCCTTTTAACCCGTAGTCAAGGGAAAATGGCTTGTTTAAAAACGGTTCGACCCCCGGAAATTTTTTGGGTTTAAAGGCGTATTTTAAGGGGGCAAGTTTAGCCCCCGGAAAATTTTTCCGGGGTAAGGCAAATTTTAGTGGGGTTTAAATACAGTGTAAAGCATTTTTTTCTCCCTAAAAATGCAGAAACAGTTGCTGTTGGGGCTTCATTTAAGAAGTGTTCTTGTTAAATCTGTGCATAAAGTTATGGATTTTCCCAACCTCAGAAGGGGTCCTGGGAATTTTAAATAACAAGTACTAGGGTTCTTTGTAGTGCTAAAAAAAATTTAAAAACCTTTCCCTTGTCTTTTGGGTTTTAGGCTTTTAACCCCCGTGTGGGCCCCAATGTTTAGGGGAAATTAACAACAAAATTTTCCTTTTCAAAAACCCTTGGGGTTCCCCCTTTTTGGGGGGGTGGGGGCCCCGTCAGTATAAATAGCAAACCCCACCTTTGGAAATTCTTTGCAGCCTAAAAACCCCCCGTTTTTTCCCCCACCTAGGATCTTTTCCCCCATGGTTACACCCCACATCTGTCCCTTTTTTTCCCCGTCAGCCCCCTCCCTTTTCCCTCACCTTTTCCTTAGTTTTGGGTTTCTTGTGTTGTTTGGGTTTACTTCAATTTTATGTCTGTTCACTTTTAGGAAAATTAGAAAAAAAACCAAAAAACAACAACAACCCCCCCAAAAAAACCCTGGGAGATGTGGATGGTTTTTTTAAAAAAAAAAAACTTTTAAAGGAAAAATTGGCAAAAAGCAAACTGAATTTAAAAAAAAAAAAACCAAAAACCCAAAAATTAAAAAAAAACCCAAAAAACAAAAAAAAAACAAATTAAAGTCATTTGAGTTTTAAAATTTTAACTTTAAAAAATGGGCCTATTTTTTTTTTTTTCTGTTTACAAAAAACCTTTCACAATTTCAAAAAGCCAGTTTTAGATTAATGAATTTGCTGGTGAGGGGTTTTTAGAAAAATGGGGCTGGGAAAAAGGTTTTACACTCTTTGGAGTCAAAAAAATTTTTGGGGTAAAGGTGATATTCCCCCCCCCACCAGGCATTTACCGTTTTTTCTGAATTTGGTTATCCAAAGGAAAAATTTTTTTTCATTTATAGGAATAAATAAAAAAAACTCCCTTTCATTAAAAACCCTTTGTACTAACTTCTGAATGGCCCCCTTTGTTAACCTTTTCTGCCCCCCCAAACTCCTTTTTTTGGGGTGTGTGTTGCTAAGCGGTTGTGTTAAAGCGTGCCCTGTGTGCGGGCGTGTGGAATGGGCAAAGTGTGCTGATGTTGATGTCTAAATTTAAAAAAACTGGGGAATCTCATTTGTGGGGAAAGGGTTTACATGGTGTGAATGGGTTTTTAAAAGCAAGGGGCGTTGATTTGTTTGTTCACAAGATTCAAACCTATGAAACTTTTATCATTACCCTTTTTCATATTTTTACAATAATAATAATAAAAATAATAATGAAAAAGTAGTAGAAGTTAAAAATAATGATGATGATGATAAAAACTGTAACAATTTAAAAAACAACACCCCTTTCTACTACTACCCAAATTTCTTTTACTTTCTACCCCACTACTACCTTTTCTATACTAACCACTCTACTTTCTATTTCTACTCCAAACCCTTTCTACTACCACTATACTACTACCACTTCTACTACCCCTTTCTACCCCTTTCTACTATACTACTAATACTATACAACTACTACAAAAAAAGATAATTTTTTTGATTTTTTTCCCAGACGGTGTGTTAGAGACGGGCCCGACCCGTGGAAACCCAAGGTTCTGGGCCGGGGGGGGTCCATATTCTCCGGGGGCCCCGGCCTCAAAGGCACCAAACTTCAGGCAGGGGGGGGAGTGTTTGGCCCCCAAAGGCCACAGAGAGGGGGGAAAAGGTTTTAAATGTCCAAAAAACCCCCCCTGTCCTGCTGAACGGCCAAAACGGGGCTGGTGCAAACCCCAGTCTGTTGGAAATAGTCAACCCGTTTGTGAGTCAGCGGGGGGCAGGCTTCGTGGGGTTTAAGCGTTGGGGAGAGGGGTTTAAAGGGGTTTTTGGGTCAGTAGGGGGCAGGGTTCACAGTGTTAAGTTTTCCCCTTTCTTTCAGCTCCTCTCAGTACCCTTTTTTTCCATCCCCGCGGGGTTAATTATAAAACAGAAAATGAAACCCCACTTGGGGCTTGGGAAAAGGAAAGGGGGGTTAAATTTTTGCACTGGGCCCGGACCCCCTTGATGAGGATTATGTGGATTTGTGTGCTTGGGTTTGTTTTGTGGGTCAAAAGGGTCAGACTTTGTGAGTTTAGGGGTCAAGTTTGGGGGTAGGGGGTTTAGATTTAGTGGTTAGGATCAGGTTTTTGGGAAGGGGTTTGTAGGGGTCAAGGGGGCAGGCTTTTTTGGGGTCAAGGGTCAGATTTTGGTCCAGGGTCAGGCTTTGTGAGGGCAGGGGTCAGGTTTTGTGGGTTGGGGGCGTAAATTTTGGGTCAGGGGCCAGGGGTTTTGTGGGTCAGGGGTCGGGTTTTGGGGGAAAGGGGTAGGAAAAAGTTTGGGGCAGGGGGCGGCTTTGTGGGTTAGGGGTCCAGCTTAGTGGGTTAGGGGCTCAATCCCTGTCCGTCTGAAATTGGGATGTTGTGGGGGTGGAATCTCAGTAGGGTGTTGTAGATTAAAATGGTGTGGGGTGGGGCTGAAGGTGGGGAGGATTTGAAAATTTTGGTTTTTGGGTTTGGGAAACTCAAACAAGGGCCAGTAAAAAGGGGTTTTAAATTAACGATATCCCAAAATCTGCTTTTAAAAAAAAAAAAAAGTTTTTAAAAATTTTTTAAAATCGGTACCGTATTTTTTAAGGGAAAAAAAATCAATGCAAAGAAAACCTATCTTTGACCTTTTTAAAGAAAATTAAAAAAAAAAATGGAAAAATACAAATAAGTGTAATGGGCCCAAAAAAACCCTATTGTTTCCGCTAATTTCATTTTATTTCCTTGTCTTATATACACATACATTTGCACATGTTAGCATTTCACAAAACCACACACAAAACACACAACCCCCAACACACCACACACACCCTACCCAAAACTGACAGAAAATTGTTGGGGGGAAAATTTTTTTTAAAAAAACAAAACAAAACCCAAAACCCAAAAAAATTTTAAAAACAGGGGAAACCCAAATCCCAATTCAGCTTTTAAAAAAAAACCCTTAAAAAATTTGTAAAAAAAAAGGGAAAGGTGTGCCTTTTCCGTTTGGTTGTTTGGGAGCGAAGGGGAAACAAAAGACCTCAGTTCTCCGGGGGGAAGGGATTTGAGGATGGCGCCCCTCTTCTCCCCCCGGGGCTTTACTTCCTTGAACCCCAAAGAGGGCAGATAATAATAATAAAAAAATGGAACTTATTAGCGTTATCTTGCAAAGACGAATTTAAAGGGGATGCATTCGCCCAATTTTGACACAGTCTTTCAAACCCAAAGACAAATAATCAGAGTTCAAACAGATATCACAAACATGGTACGCTGGGGACCAAATTTTTTGAAATAAAATTGGGAATTTGTCAAATGTTTTTCCCAAAAACACACAACCAAAACCCACGGTTCATTATTTAGAAAGGGGGATAGGACCCGGGGTTTGTGAAGGGGGCAAAGTTCTTTATTGGAAAACCGGAGGGGGGGAAAACTTAGGTTTTAATTTAAAAATTTTCTTGAGGTTGATTTAAAAAATGCATAGCTTGGTTCTGGCGAAAGGAGAGAGGGAGCTCTTTTCCAAAGGGCGATGGACCCGAAATAGAGAAAGAGGGTGGGGGGAAAAGTTGATTGGTTTAATTAGGTATTCGTAAAAGGACAAAGGGATCTGCTTTAGAAACGGAGGGAAACGGGGGGAAAGGGTGTAAAGGTTAAGGGCATTCACAGGGTAGGAGGGTTTCCAGTTTTTTGGAGGGGCATTTGAAAAAGAGGGTACTGATTTTAAATTTACTCTCTGTGGCCAGGGAGCCGTGGAGAGGGTCGCAAAGGGGGGGGAATGTGCTCCCATTTTTTTTTTCCCGGAATAAATCGGTGGGGGGTTTTTTTTTTGTTGAAGGGGTGGATAGATGTGTGGGCCCGACCCCGACAAAAAAGAAATTTCAAAAGTCCAAACTATAAAAAATTTTGAGAATGGACAAGTTTTGGTGTTGATCGGTGGCAGGTACTTTCGAATTGCATAATACGCCGTAAATTTTTAGTAGCCTGGGCCCGACAGGTTCTTTTCTCTCTGTCTGTCTCTTCCCCCTCTCTGGTCTCTCCCCTGTTTTTTTAATGTCGCCAATTTAAGGGGAAGGTTTTGAACCTTTAAAAAGTTTTCCGGACGCTCTCTTGCGCCCTTTGGGCTTACAGATACGTGAATGTGTAAATTTCATGTGAGACCCTTTTGGGCCCGTCATAGTCTACCCGACTGGGGACCACGTCACCTCAGGTTTTTGAAAAATCAAAAAGTCATATGGCCCGGCCTTTTAGGGTTTAAATTTGGTTTAAAAACCTTGATTCAACCCATGGGTCATTTAAGTTGTGGGTTTTAATCTCAAGGGGCCTCCGGTTTAATTTAAAGGGGGGTTTTTTTTTTCCAAACTCCCCCGGTTTTGTGCCGACCTTTCTAGTTTCCTTAATTCCCTTTCCGGGGGGTATGTATACACATGCAGAAAATTAAATAGCAAAATTAAAGATTCCCCTAAATTTATTCAGCATTTGGGGGGGTTAAGGGAAACCCCGAACATACCCCGCATAAAATCCCCCAAGTTGATGGTGGGCCAACCGGTTCTAGCAAAATCTTGACATTGGTTTATTGGGTGAACCTCAGAGCTCTAGCCGAGGAATTTAGGGGGGACCAAAAAAAATTCTCCCCCCCCGGACAAATTGGCTGTAAATTTTACACTACCTATGAAAAAAGAAAGCTGACTCTGGCTCGATTAAGCCCCATTCCCCCTATCTTGCCGAGGTTTTCCCAAGGGGGCTTCGTTTTTTTCAAACCCCGTTGACTTTCAAGTTTTTTCATGGTTGTGTTTAAATTCCCCAGAATATTATGCCTTTTTGCCAAAGGGTCACAAGCACTTTTGGGTTTTGATAATGCCCTGAATGAACAAGAAAAGCAACCTTTTGTACTAAAATGCTCATACAGGGGTGTTTTCACCCCAAAAAGGGTTTTTTTCCCGGAGGGGTTTTGGATTTTTTTGTATGTTAACCCCATTTTTTTTTGCTTGCCGTTAGTTGGGTTTCAAAGTAAAAATTGCATTTGGGCTTTGTCATGGGGGTTTTTTTATTTTTTTTGGGTATTTTTTTTCTTTTCGAGGATAATTTGGGAAAAAGCATTCCCTGGGGCTTTTTTTTTGGTCATCCCGTTTCCCACCGGCACACAAAGGCCTCCTCTTTCAAGGGGAAATGAATGGGTTTTAATTTGTGCACAAGAAGTTTTGTGTTTCGTTTTTTTGGTTTTGTTGGTTATTAGTTTTATCCCCAAAAGGGCTTTTAAGGGGCCCGTAGAGTTGGAATGATTTTAACTCAGGGAAAAAGCCTTTTAATGAGGAAATTTTTAATCCGGGTCAGCCGTCACGAGCACAATGGCCTCACTCTAAAACCCCCAGGCTTTTCCCGTGGAGTTTGCCCCAATATCCCTTTTTGGGTTTTTTTGGTTTACGTTTCAGTTTGGGAGCTAAAAGGGGAAACAAAAATTTTGAATTCTTTTTTTTTTAGAAATGTTCTTTTTTTCTTTTTCCGACAAAATTTTTTCCCAACAGGCATAGTTGATATTTAGAAAATAATTTCCTAAAGTGTGTCTTCTATTGAATATGGAATTTAAATTTTTTATGAGTTTGAGATTTATCGATAATTTCCCAAGTGGTGTCTTCAATGAAAAATGGAATTTTTTACCCACTGTTTCCCAAAAAATGAAATTTTTGTTATCTGTGGCTGTTTTATCCAAGTGTTAAAAAATAAATTTTAACTTTGTTCCCCTGGGGGCTTGGAGTTTGGGTTTTGAAATTCGTTGGTGATTTAAACCTACAAACTCCATGTCCCCATTTTGGGACCCAAATTTTTTGAGTGGTTGGTTAGGGGGTAAACTTGGGTTGCATCCCCAGAAGGGGGAAAAATTTTTTTTCCCGTGGTCGGTTTGTAAATTTGGGGAAAGGGGAAATTTATTTTTTCCAAAAATAAGGGGGAATTTTTTGAAAGGTCGCCCCAAAAATGGGAAAGTATTCTTTGGGAAAAAAGGGAATTTCCTTTTGTCCCCAGGGGGGGTGGGGAAAAAATAGTTTGGGGTTAAGTTTGGGGAAAAGGGATTTAAATTTTGGTTTTCTCTCTGGCTAAAAGGGGGGCACTGGTAGGGTTTTTTGGGGGGCAACATTGCCAGTGGCCTTAAATTCCCCTGGTGGGGGTTTAACCCTTGGGAAAAAAAAGGGGCCCCAATTTTTTGCACTAATTTCAAGGGGGAAAAATTTTAATTATGGGGGAGCTAGGGTTTCAATGGTTACAAAAAACATCCAAAAAAATAAGCCCATGGGGTTTTCCAAAAAGTTGGGAAATTGTGGCGTCTTAAAGGTTTTGGGTTAA
Source organism: Rapana venosa (assembly GCA_028751875.1). Taxonomy (NCBI): domain Eukaryota; kingdom Metazoa; phylum Mollusca; class Gastropoda; order Neogastropoda; family Muricidae; genus Rapana; species Rapana venosa. The sequence goes on along the minus strand of CM054149.1, from coordinate 55,489,159 downwards.
AAAGAGTTAATTTCAAAATTTCACAATTTCCTTTTTCAGGTTTAGTTAAAAAACAAAACACCCCCCCCCCCCCAAAAAAAAAAAAAAGTGGGGGGTTTGCTGGGGGAAAATGGACATTAAACCCCAAAGGGAAAAAAGGCCCTTTTTGAATTTTTATCAAAAACCCATCCCAAAAACACCCCCCCCCCTTTTAAAAACAAAAAAAAGGAAAAATGTTTTTTGTCTAATTGGCAAAAAAGCAAAACTCCTTATATTTTAAAACCGGGAACACTTTTCCCCAAAAGCTTTTAAAAAAGGAGCCCAAATGGGGTCCAAAACAAAAAAATGGAAAGCCAAAGGTTTCTATTTAAAAATAAATCCTTTTATTTTTGGGGAAATTTTTTTTTTTTAAGGAACCCAATTTTGTTTTATACAATTAAAAACAAAAAAACCCTTTGTTTTAACAAAAGGTTCCCTTTTTTATATCACATTTTTTGGTTTTTTTGTATGTATGTCCTGTCAAAATTTTTATTTACTGTTGTTTTTTTTTATTTATTTTATTTTTTGTTTTATTTTGAGGAAAAAATGGAAATAAACCAAAATCATGGCTTTTTTTCATCCAAATTCCCCGGGGGTTTTGCAGTTTTGTAAATTTTGTATCCCTTCCACTGAACAATGGCCTTCCCCTTGGAAAAACGGGGAAAAGGTTTTAACGTTTTTTGCACAAGGTTTTTGTATGCATTCACCCACAGGACCCGGTTTATAGTCTCATCTTTAAGACTTTTGGGGGAAATGGAAATCGGGCCCGGAGTTAATTCCGAGGAAAAAATTTCCCCTTGAAAAATGTTTGTGATTTGTGGGTGTGTGTGGGGAAATTGTTTTTTTTTGGGTTTTTAGATGTTTATGTTCATGTCCTTTTATAAAAATTTTGTGGGTCAATCCCAAGTACAAGTTACTTAGAACAATATGGAGGCCCCGGTATTTTGAGTGGAGTGTATTCCCTTTTTGCTTAATCCCAAGAAACCCCCCCTTTCTTTTTCTTTATTTAACACTAGACAGCTCTGTTGTTGTCTGGGCTATGGGGTGAAAAAAACATTGTGCTGCCGGGAAGGCCCTGACAAGTCCCGGTTTTACTATTTAGACTTCGGCATTTGGGCTGGAATTGTTATCTTTTTTGTCTTTTGGGAAAAAAGGGAGGGGAACGGACCCCCAAGGCAGAAAACAGACAAAAAGGAGGTGACAAAGGGAAAAAAAGGAACAGGGCAAAAAAACAAAAGGAGGAAATGATAGAAAAAAAGGGGAAATTTCCTGCACAGAATTTCCCCGAGGCTGTTTTTAAAAATTTGGGGGACACTTTTTTTGGGAGCCCCATTAATGCCCGACTCCAAAATTTCCCCTTCCCAAAGGGGGTGGGGTTATCCCCCAGTGGTTAGAGCTTTTTCCTTGTGGAAACGGACGGTCGGGTCGAAAACCACCCTGGGGGCGTTGTGTTTTAAGGGGTTTTACAAAAACCTGTTTTTCAAGTGTTTGTTTTAAATTTTGTCTTTTTTTTCGGCACTAAAAGGCCTATTCCTTTCCCAAAGGGAGAAAAGGGTTTTTAAAGTTGTGCAAAATGTTTTGCATGCATTTCAATGAAAACAATTGGTTTATGGTCTCATCCCAAGGGGAAATTTTAGGGGGTGGAATCATAATGATGTTAACTCCCGGGGCAAAACCTCTTTAAAGGGTGGGGCTCAATTCTGGGGGGTCCATCATTGAAACCACCCCTAATTACTTTGGCTAGCATCCCCTCCAATTGTTAAAAAAATATTAAAAGTTGCCCAAATATCAAAATTATTGCAGTATTGTGATTTGTTGCTTTATATTTAAAAAATTATTTCAGTGATGAAAACTTTTTTGGGGTTGGGATGTTGCGCGGGATTGCATGTCTTCAAAAAATTTTCGTCTTTTCACTTAAAGGGGGTTTAGTGCGCATTGTGTGTGTGTGGGTTTTTGTGTGCATTTTACAAGTGTGAGTGAAACTTTTTTTTCCTGATTTTTTTGGTTTTAACTACTAGGCTAGCTATCCCACCTCCAATTTGTTCATGGGAAATAAATTTTCAAGTATCAAAAAAATATTGCAGTATTTGATTTGGGCCCTTTTAAAAAAATTATTTCAATTTATGAAAATTTTTTTTTTTATGTTTGTTTTTTAATGTTTCTGCCCCTTTTTGCCTTCCCTTGCTCCATGCACAAAATGGGGTTGGGGGAATAAACCCTTGGTTTTTTTTTTTTTTATTCTGTTGTGGTGTGTGTGTGTGTGCGCGCGTGCGTGTGGGGGCATTTTTTTGATTTAAAAAACAAACCCCCCATAATTTTTTAAAAAAAAAAATAATCGAGTTGCTGTGTGTGGTTAAAAAATGCGCACATGAGTCCCTTTCAAAAACAACCTTTAAGGGACAGATCCCATACCCATATGTAGTTTGGGGTTTATCTTTTTCATCAAATAAATGTATTTATTGCCTATGAAAGTATGTGATATTTAATTTTCTATACCCATATGTAGGTTGTGTGATCCTTTGGGATCAGTTAAAAAAATATGGGTTGCCTATTAAAGTTTGTGATTTTGGGAATTTTTAGCTTTTGGGACACGTGCAAAACCGGGATAATCAGTCAAGGGTCCAAATGCTAACCCTGAGCCCCCTTTCCCTTTTCCCGTCCAAAATGCAAATCAGTTTCCCGGGAAAAATTAGCACAGCGGGGTTTGGGTGGGAAAGGATAGCAGCCAAAAGGGAGTTGAAAAATGGGGGTTAACTGACCGCTGTGTTGGCCATACCCAATTTTAGCCCTTTACGTCTTGTAGATAGGAGGGTTTTTTTTTTCTTTTACCCCGAAACCTAATTTTTGAAATTTTAAAAATTTTCCAGATAAATTTCCAAAATTTTTGTTCCATTGGTTTTTATTCTGATTTAAATTTTTCAAAAGTACAATCTGGAAGTAAGAATCAGAACTTGATTTTGGGGAAAAACCCCCACACACACCCCCTCAAACAAACCCCCCCACACAACCCCACCCCCACACTCTCCCTTACTCCACTCCTCAATCCTTTCCCAAATTTTGAAACTTGAGCATCTCTTTCACAAAAGTTTTTTTTCTTTATTGGGACACTTTACCGAGTTTGAAGCATTTTAAAAGTGATTTGTTGTTTTAAAAAAAATGGTTTTGTTGGATAAGCATGGGTGAACTTCTAAAATTTCACACCGCCCCGCAAACGCAAAACACCAAAAAGAAGAAAGAAAAAGGAAAAAAACCCCAAAACCCCAAAACCCCCCCCCCCCCCCCCCCCCCCCCCCCCCCCCCCCCCCCCTCCCCCCCCCTACACATGTAAGGTGGGGGGGGACTAGGCCCCTGGGCACCCGCAAGGAGGGATGGGTTTCTTTTCTTTTTTTTTGTGTTTTTTGTTTTCAGCTAAAAGCTGTGGGGGTTCGGCACCAGGTGAAAAATTTTGCGCATACAAAACCCTTTTTCCCACCATGAAGGTAACCACATTCCCAAATTCGGGGTGTATGCTGAGTATGTTCCCTGTTTCGGGGAACTCACCAAATAATGATTTAAAATTTCCCGGTCTTTTTATATAATTTTTGATCTTCTTTCATGTGTTTACATTAAAAAAAAAATGAAAAGGGAATTAAGGCTTGGCCCGGTCGGGACTGAATTTTACCCAAGGGGAGATGGTAAAAATTCCCAAATTATAAAACACCAAGGCCGTGGATTTTGAACCTATGACTTCATGGGGCTCAAAAAGGGCTTTAAATCAAAATTTGGGCTTAAATACTCGGGGTAAAAGTGTTCCTTTAAGGGGCAAGACAAAAAATTCTTTGGGGTGTTCGACCCGAGACTCAGCTTACCCCGGGCTCATCCCCAAAATCTGTCAGGTCATGGAGTAGATGGGTATTAACCCCACGGGGGAAAAAAAATTCTCGCAAAGGAAACCCCAACCCAAGACTGAAATTTACATACACCCCCAATCTCCATCATGTCAGGGAGTTCAATGCTCAAAGCCCTAGGCTGGGGTTTTTTTCCCCCCTTCCTTTTTCCCTTTGGGCCCTGAGAAAAAAAATACAAACCCAAAAACAAAAAACACTACCCCAAACCCCTAGCTTGCCACCCTCTTTTTGGTATATGGATAAAAACAACCTCAACATCAACCATAAATTTCAAAGAAAAAAACAGGGAAAGGAAATTTAAAACAAAATTCAAACAATTTAAAAAAAAAAGAGGACTTTCATATTTAAAAACAAATTTTTTCAGAAAAATTTTCCAGCTAAAACTTTTCAAAAACATTTTTTTCCCCTAAAAAAATTCTGTCAAATTATATTTATATATAATGTATAAAAAAAATATTATATATATAAAGGGTGGAAACCAAAAATTTAATGAAAGGGTTTCCCTATTCTTTGTGAAAAAGGGGGAAATGAAAATGAAAAAAAACAAAAAAAATGGGACGCCAGGCTTTATACATCGCTCTCCCCAAAAGCTAGAGTTGAAAAGCCCGATTTTGACTCTTCATGAAAAAAAATGGTTTTCCAATTTACATGGGCCCCCTTTCATTTACAATTTTTTTTGCCCTCCAAGTACCCATTGCTTCCCTGCTGGGCAACCCCCCCCAACCCCCCCCCCCCCCCCCCCCCCCCCCCCAATTTTTATTTATTATAAAATTTGGGGCACTACAGGGCTCCAAAACATATGCACATGATTTCCCCATTATAAAATATATACCCTGTACATGCCCCACCCACAGAGGGTTGGGCAAAAAAAATTTGAGAGTTTCCCTTAAAACAGGCTGTGTGATGCCCCGGGGCAAAAATTTTCAACACAATTTCTTTCTAGTTGGTCACATCACCCCCATACCCTTTAAAAAACAAAAATGTCAATTTATCTTTCCCAAAAGTCAATTTTATTCTTTTTTTTTTACCCAAGAAAAACAAGGGTTTTTTTAAAAAAACAACAACAAAAAAAAAACATTGCCCCCGATTCATTTTTCTGTGACACTCCATGAAAAAAATGAGTCGCATATCAAAGGACCCCCTTTTCTGCCCCCAGGGGATTTTAGGGAGGTGGGGGTTTAGGGTTTTCGTTTTTGATGATTCAAAAATATAAGCTTTCTTCTACCTTGTCCTGAAAATTTTTAAGGCGGAATTTTATTTTTTTTTGCATAAAAAAAAAGCATTTAAAAAACCCAACCCTTCATCCGATCACCTCCCCCCTTTCGATGCAAGATCAGTCATTTCTCCCCCTTTTTTTGGTGTTTTTGTTTTTTGGTTTTGCTTTTCAATTTTCGATAAAAGCGGGGGAACATGTTAAAATTAAACCCTTAAATTTTCCCCGTTTCAAGTGCACCCTATGCTGGGGGGAAAAATTTTTTTGTTTCCCCTGCTATGTTCAAACCCTTTACTCAGAAAATTTTCTAGTGAAAAATCCCCGTTTGTATACCCAATGACAGTTTTATTATCGGTTTGATTGCTTTGAGGCCCAAACTCAAATTAGTTAGCAAAGAATTTACTGCAAAATATATTTGAAAATTTTAAAAAAATGACAAAAAATACTCTTTCTTCATCCTCAGTTTTTCTGATACCCCCCCTTCAATAACGTCAAATAAGTCCGGGGAAAAATTCCTTCATTTTTTAAAAAAGCACTATTCTCCGAATTTTTTCAGCCCTTTTCCTCCCTGTTAGGTAAACTAAAATTTTTTTTCCCCTTTTTCAGCTTTTTTTTAAACCCTTATTTTATGCCCTTCCCGCAAGAGTTTTCCCGCCATTTTGAAAAAGAACTGCCCCAAGGGAGTCCGCATTTAAAAACACAAAATTCGAGCTAAAACAATCGTTGGCCCGGGGTTTTGCAGCTGGATGTTGGCCCAAAAAACAGAAGAGTGATCTTTACTAATTTTTGGGGTTTTTTCCTTTAAACTGCAGTCAAAGGGAAACTGGGGTTGTTTACTTTGGTTTGAAAACCCCGGAATTTTCCAAAGGGTTTTAAAGGGGTTTATAGAGTGCACCATTTAGGGGCCCCCCGGGGAAAAAATTTTGGGGGTGGGGGTTAGTGGTTTTAAAAATTTTACCCCTGTGCAATGCGAACTCTTATGGGGTGGGGTGGGACATTAAATTTTTTTAATCTGGAGTAAATCAAGGGGGCATCACTTGGGCACAGACAAAATTTAATTTATAAAACTTTTGGTTTAATCCCGATGAAATGGTTTGTGTACCTTTGATCTTTTTAAAAACACAAACTTTGGGACCGGGGGGTGCAAATTGGTTTTTTCTTGAAGGGTTTTTGCAAAAAAAATATTTTCCATTAAAAAAATTTTTGTTATTATCAGTTTTTAAAGGTAGACACTACAAGGTGATTTAGACAAATTTAAAAATTCATGTTAAGATTCTTGTGGGGAACCACTGTCCCCATGAATTTTTACGCAGAGAAATTTGCTGTGACTTAAAGCCCGGATTTCAAAACAAAAATGTTTCAGAAAAACTGCCGGGGGATAAAAAGTTCCCGGCCCTGCTAAAAAAGTCCCCCTTTTGTTCTATCACTCCCTCCCCCTCTCTTTTCTCCCCTTTTCTGCCCCTTTCCAGGGCTCGCCCTTTTCTCTTCCCCTCCACCCTCATTTTCCCAAATAGTCTTTTGTAATAGTAGTTCCCCTTCCCCCCCCCCCAAAAAAAAAATTATTTATCTTTTTTTGTTTTAAAAATTGATTCAAGTATAGTTGTATTCCCGGAAATGCCCAGAAAAAAAACTTCTTCTTCGTGGGGGCTCTCAGACAGCAAGTCTGGAAGCCCTGCAAATGCCCTTTTAAAAAAAACAAAATGTACGTAAAAAAAAGAGAGAGGAAAAAACTTTTCCCGGCCAAACTCAAAAAGGGTTTTTCAGTTTGGTTTTTTTATTTTTAAAAAGAACAATTTTTAGTGGTTTTTGGGGCTGAATTCAGTAGTTTTAAAATCAGTTTTTAAAAAAACATGTCCCCCCAAAAAATATCTCCCCTTTAAAAAAAAAAAAAAAAATTTGAGCAAAATGTGCGCACATACACACCCCACCCCACAGAGGCAAAATAATAAAATCACAATTTTTTTTTAACCACACACACCCAAACCCCACACATGTCTTTAAAAAAAAGGGATTATGTGGAGCTGTTTTAAAATCATATGATACGGGTTTTTTTTTGATTCTGGGCTGTACTTTTTAAAACACAAAACCCCTTTGGGAATCATTTATTAAAATTTCCCCTATCATCAAAACAAACAAACATCAGTTTCCCGGGGACCTTTGGGGGGTTTGTGGAGGAGGGCAAGAAAGCCCATGCGTGGAAAGTCTCCTTTCCCTCCATCTCGGCCTTTGGGTTGCGCCGTTGTGCCGAAGTTAAATCCTGGCTCCCTTTCTTGGGGGGTTGTCCATCCCCTGGAAATTGTTTGTTTCCCCTCTTTTGCCCACCTTCGGGGGTGTTCCCCGCAGTACTGTTTTTGGCAGAGTGTTGTTTGGGGGTGACTTTTGGGGAAACCCCTGTTTCCGCTTTTTTTTTCTTTAGAATGGTTTAGAAGGGGTTCCTGTGGACCTGCCAGCACTACTTTTTTACCAAAAAAAAAAAAAATTTTGGGAAAAAAAATTTTTTTTTTTTTAAAAAAACCCCCCCCAAAACAAAAAGGGGAAAAGGGGGGGGAAAGGGGAAAAAGGGGGGGGGGGGGGAAATTTTGGGGGTTTTTCAATTTGGGGGGTTTTTTTTTTGGGGGCCCGGGTTTTTTGGGTTTTAAAAAAAAATTTTTTTTAAAAAAATTTTTTCCCCCGGGGGGGGGGGGAAAAAAAAGGGGGGCCCCCGGGGGGGGTTTTTTTTTTTGGGGGAAAAGGGGGGGTTTTTGGGGGGCCCCCCCCCTTCAAAAAAGAATTTTTTTGAAGTTTTTGAAAGGGGGGGGTTTTTCCGGGAAAAGGGGGGGGGGTTTTTGGGGGTTTTAAATTTCCCCTTTTCCCTTTTTTTTCCCCCCCCCGGGGGGGGGCCTTTAAAAAAAAAAACCCCCCCCCCTTTTTCCCCCTTTTAAAAATTTTTTTTTTGGGGGGGGGGGGGGGCCCCCCCCCCTTTTTAAAAAAAAAAAATTTTTTTTTTGGGGTTTTGGGAAAAAACCCCCCCCAAAAAAAATTTTAAAAAAAATTTTTTTTTTTTTTGGGGGGGGGGGGGTTTTAAAAAACCCCCCCCCGGGGGGGTTGGGGGCCCCAAAAAAAATTAACCCCCCCCCCCCTTTTTTTTTTTTAAAAAAATTTTTTTTTTTTTTGGGGCCCCCGGGGGGGGGGGCCCGGGGCCCCCCCCCCCTTTTTTCCCCCCCCCCCCCCCCCCCCCCCCCTTTTTTTTTCCCCCTTTTTTTTTTTTTTGGGGGGTTTTTTTTTTTTTTTTTTTTTTTTTTGGGGGCCCTTTTTTTTTTTTTTTTTTAAAATTTGGGCCCAATGTTGGGGTTTTTTTCCCCCTTTTTTTTTTTCCCCTTTTTTGGGGGGAAAAAAAAACCCCCCTTTTTTTTTTTTTTTAAAAAAAAAAAATTTTTAAAAAGGAATTTTTTTTTAAAAAAAATTTTTTTAAAAAAAAAATTTTTAAAAAAAAAAAAAAATTTTTTTTTTTTTTCCCCAAATTTTTTTCCCCCCCCCTTTTTTTTCCTTTTTCCCCCTTTTTTTTTTTCCTTTTTTCCCCCTTTTTTTTTCCCCCCCTTTTTTTTTTTCCCTTTTCCCTTTTTTTAAAAAATTTTTTTGGGGGTTTTTTGGGGGCCCCCCAATTAAAAAACCCTTTTGGGAAAAAATTTTTTTTTTTTTAAAAAAAAAAACCCCCCCCCTTTTTTTTTTTTCCCCCTTTGGGAAAATTTTTTAAAAAACCCCCAAAAGGGGGAAAAATTTTGGGGTTTTTTGCCCAAAAAAAAAAAGGGGAAAAATTTTTAAAAAAAAATTTTAAAAAAATTTTTTTTTTAAAAAACCCCCCCTTTTTTTTTTGGAAAATTTTTTAATTTTTTTAAAACCCCCCTTTTTTTAAAAAAAAATTTTTGGGGGGTTTTTTTTTTTTTTTTTTTTTGGGAAAAAGGGTTTTCCCCCCTTAAGGGAAAAAAATTTCCAAAAAGGGGGTTTTTTTTTAAAAAAAAAACCCCCCCGGTTTTTTTTTTAAAAAAAAAATTTTTCCCTTTTCCCCGGGGGTTTTAACTTTTTTTTTTCCTTTAATTTAAAAAGTTGGTTTTTTTTTTTTAAAAATTTTTTTTTTTTAATTGGGAAAAAAAACCAAAAAACCCCCCCAAAAAAAAGGGGGGAGTTTGGGGTTTTTTTAAAAAAAATTTTTTTTAAAAAAAAAAAAAAAAAAAAAAAAAAAAAAAAAAAAAAAAAAAAATTTTTTTAAAAAAAAAGAATTTTTTTTTTAAAAAAAAATTAATTTTTTGGGGGGGGGGTTTTTTGGGGGGGAAAAAATTTGGGTAAAAACAAAATTTTTCCCCCCCCCCAAGGGTTTTTTTTTTTTTTTTTAAAAAAAAAACCCCCCTTTTTTAAAAAAAAAAAAAAACCCCCCCCCCCCCCCCCTTTTTTAACCCCCAAATTTTTTAAGGGTTTTTTTTTTTTGGGGGGGTTTTTTTTTGGGGTTAAAATTTTTTTTTTTTTAAAATTTAAAAAACCCCAAAAACCCCCAACCCCCAAAAAGGGGGTTGGTTTAAAAGGGGGGGAAAAAAAAAAAAAAAAATTTTTTTTGGCAAAAAAAAAATTTTTTTAAAAAAAAAAATTTTTTTTTAAAAAAAAAAAACCCCAAAAAAAAAAAAAAACCCCCAAAACCCAAAAAAAAAAAATTTTTTTTTTAAAATTTTTTTAACCCCTTAAAAAAACCCTTTTTTTTTTTTTTTTTTTGAAAAACCCCCTTTTTTAAAAAAAGGGGGAAAAAAAAATTTTTAAATTTTCCCGGGGCCCGGGGCCCCCCCTTTTCCCCTTTTTTTCCCCCCCCCAAAAAAAAGGAATTTTTAATTTTAAAAAAATTTTTTGTTTTTTTTTCCTTTTCAAACCTTTTGGAAAAACCCTTTTTTTTTTTCCCCCCGGGGAATTTTTTTTCCCCGGGGGGGGGTTTTTTTTTTTTAAAAAACCCCCCCAAACCCCCCCCCCTTTTTAAAAATTTTTGGGGGGGTTTTAAAAAAAAGGGGTTTTTTAAGGGCCCCTTTGGGGGGGGGGGGGGGTTTTTTTTTGGGGAAATTGGGGAAATTTAAAAAAAATTTTTTTTTTTTTTTTAAAGGGGGGGGAAGGGTTTCCCGGGGGGGTTTTTTGGGGGGGGGGGTTTTTTTTTTTTTTTTTTTGGGGGGTTTTTAAAAAAAAAAAGGGGGGGAAAAAAGGGGGGGAAAAAAAAAGGGGGGGGTTTTTTTTTTTAAAAAACCCCCCCTAAAATTTTTTTTTAAATTTTTTTTTAAAAAATTTTTTTTTTTTTTTTTTTTCCCCCAAAAAATTTTAAAACCCCCAAACCCCTTTCCTTTAAAAAAAAAAAATTTTTTTTTTACCCTTTTTAAAAAAAAAAAAATTTTTTTTTAAAAAAAAAAGGGGGGGGGTTTTTTTTTTTTTTTTTTTTTTTGGGGGGGGGCCCCCCCCCAAAACCCCCCCCCCAAAAAAACCCCCAAATAATGTATATATGCGCATTAGTCAACGTTGTTTTCTATATGTTTGAATGATTTCCACTCAGAAAATGCTGACTTGGTGTCAGTAATTTTGTGACAAGTGTGAATAGTCGATTGGATTGCCATGACAGTGGATGCCATGGAGGACACATTCAGGCAGGACCACACTTATTATTTTTTTAATCACATACGTATATTGCGCATGTTAGAGGGTAGTTGTAGACTAACAGCATGATGTCACTGCAAGGTTACCTGTATTTGGTGACAAAGAGGGGACAGCAGCAGGACACATGTAGGTAGGACATACATCTTGGGGTGCAGAACAAAGTATAACCTCATATGAAAATTTTGGCCAAATATGAATGCTCTGCGAACAATAGTAACTGTACAGCACTACGTGTACTTGAGGTACTTATTCTCTTTAAAAAACTGCATGAATTTTCGAATACCACAGAGAGTTTCTCTGTAAGATATGCAAATGGTAAAGGGTTAACATGCATATTTGCTCTTCTGTATGTGTATATATGCAAGAAGGGGATTAAGGCACTGGCAGATCTGCACTTGAAGTTGACCTGGGAGATGGTAAAAATCCCCACCCTTAATTCACCTGACACTGCCAAGATTTGAACCCGCGATTTCATGGCCCCATGAGATTGATGTTGAACAGTCTTAATCACTTGGCTATGGCATCTATCATGTCATTTTTAAACATTTCAGCAGAAAAAGCAATGGCGACAGATTCTTCTATTTGTGACATCACTTACCTATTCCCCCCCCACTCTTTGACCATTCTAAGTACTTGTCTATTTCTGAGGTTTTTGTTTCAGATAGATATCATGTCAGTTATTTCCAATTTAACACAACTTCAAATCTAACTTCTGCCTTACACACAAGCCCTTTCTTTAGACTACTAACAATTCACCCCTCCATCAACACACACAAAAACCCTGACTACCTTTTCGACTAGCTCTTCTCCCGTTAACAAGGGAAGACGAAGATTCCTCATGAGTTCAGCCACATAGGGTTGCCTCCCTTCTCGGTCATTTTTGATCCAGCGCAGCACCAGTTCGAAGAGGCGATACTCGGAGTTGACGTGTAGGCTGTTTTCTGCCAACATGGAGGCCACCTGACGCGAGGTCAGCTTGTAGTACTGCTCTGAATCAGCCACAACCTGAAACAGCACACAATGCCGTCAGAAACAGTTGCTTGTTTCTGTCTATTCCTGAAGTTGCAATGCAGCTACCTTCATAGTGGGAAGGAAATGGTTGCATACCCAACATCTCACCATTGGTGAACCTTCGAGCTCTATCTGATGAAAGGAAAAAAAATTATGTCTGCAGAAACAGTTAGTTAATTCTGTCTGCAGAAACAGTTGGTTACTTTTGCATGTCTGCAGAAACAGTTGGTTAGTTCTGTCTGTCTGCAGAAACAACTGGTTATTTCTGTCTGCAGAAACAGTTGGTTAATTCTGTCTGTCTGCAGAAACGGTTAATTCTGTCTGCAGAAACAGCTGGTAATTTTTGACTGCCTGCTTCATTTCTCTTTGCTGGTTTTGCTCCTTTTTTTTTTTTTTAACTCTTATCTTTTTTGTCAGCAATTTTTCACCTTAAAAAAGGGGTTACTCCTTCACAACAATTCCAATACTTTGGTATTCATGTACTTTTGCTAAAAAGTTCTGTTTGTTTTATCATGTAATATTCTTTAGTTTCTGGGTGCAAAATATTTTACACTGAAAACAAACAACTACCCCCCTCAAATCCTTCTATCCTCCTAATAAATATTTTGCTAATAACACTGGCATGCAAAATATCACATCTTAATATTTGATCATGTTAAGACTTGGTTCTTAAAATTGTCCATAAACAAAACAATAACAAAACCGAACAAGACTCCCCCCCCACCCTCCCCCCCCCCCTTCAAAAGAAAACCCCACCCCAACAAACCCCTAACAATCCCTTCACCAACCCCCCCACCCCTCCCCCAACTCCTATTCTGACCCAAGTACCCTTTCCCACCCTTTGGCGCTCCCCCCCACCCCCACCCCCCCCAAATCCAACATTAACTCATTCCAGATTCCAATGCCAAAATAAGCACCCCCCACTTACTTTTACCAATCCAATCAGTTCCTGCATAAATTAGTACCACAGAACATTTTGCGCACAAGTTAAATCCTTTTCGCTTTTCGTAAGAGTAGGCCATTGTGTGCCGGTGGGAACAGATGAGAGAATTCACAAATCCGCATACACACGGGGACTGGATGTAAAAAAGCACATAAGTGCTTATTCCATTATCCTCGATATAAAAGAAGAAAATAAATAAATAAAATGGAATGGGATGGAATGGACAAGCAGCTGAAAGTTGGGGAAACTGACAACGGTGACCACCCCCCCCCCCCCACACACACAAAATGGACTCGCCTCAAAGTTGTCTAGGATGAAGTCGCGGGCGCGGCTGCACATGCTGGTGAGGGAGTAGAGCTCGGCCAGGTTGAGGATGTCCACGCAGTTGTCCTTGGTGATGGCCATCTCCAGGTACTTGCTGCACAGGTCCACCGCCACGCCCACCTGCAGGTGAGTGGCCGCCGACAACACCTCCTCCACATTGTCCACCGTCAGCGCCAGCATCCCCGTGTACACAAAGTCCACCACCACCTGCTCAGACACAACAGCAGTGGGTTGTGTCGTGCTGAAAGCTTTTTCATACACTAAATTAGTTATTCCACCTCCTCCTAAAGATAACCCATCTTCCAGCCAAGCCAACCATCCTATGCAAACAACTATCCAATCCGACCCACAATCCAATTCAACTGATCATCCAACCCAATTAACCATACCAATCATCCAACCCAACATCCAACTCAGCAGACCATCTAACCCAAATGGCCATCCAACCCAACCGACCATCTAACCCACCCCGTCAACCATCTAACCCAATCCGTCAACCATCTAACCCACCAACCACCCCACAACCCATTCAAATCCAACCTTTTGACCATCCAACCCAACCCACCCAACTCAATCAGCCTAAACCACCCAACTCAACCAACCATCCAACCAGCCGACCACACGGCACGCACCCTCAGTCCCCCGGCTGTGACTCCCCGGAGCTCCACAAACTGCTCGCGGCTCTCCCGCATGTCGCCTGTCAGCATCACCCGGAAGTAATCGCTACAGGCGGCCATGGCCGCTTTGTGAACTTTGATCTCCTGTAACATGCCGTCCATGCCTTCGTAATCAACGCTAACATCCAGTTTTATTTGATCATCATTGTTCCTTTTCATTATTTTATACCATACATATGCCATTCTTTTTGGAGGGTGGGGGTGGGGGTGGGTCATGAATACTGATTCTGTGTCAAGTCTTCTTTACAACTTGAAAACTACATCTATTTTCTTGTTTACAAAGTATGAACATTTTGGTGACTAAAATGTCTTCTGTGTGTGTGTGTGTATGCGTGTGCGTGCGTGCATGAATGTGGGCACATGTGTGTGTACATTTTTTTCCATGAACTATGCAACTTCTGGTGATTTAATAATATCCTCTGTGTGTGTCAAGCGCACGCGTGCGTGCTTGTGTGTGTGTGCACGCATGCATGCATATACATTGTGCTTGCATGTAATGATGTATCCATGAGCATGGGAGTGCTGCATTATTTACAGAGTACACGATGTAGGCCTCTGGGTTTACACAACTTAATAAACAAAATGTCTTCAGCTGGAATGCATATATAAGGCTTCATTTTGCTTTAAAAAAATAATAATAATATATGGAATCTGGATAGCACTAAATCTTGTAAAGCAAACAAATCAAATAGCTTTTTATAAACAAAATGTTCTTGCTTATTTATCAGTAAAAAGGAAAACAACCCGTCTCTGCTAAGGTCCCCTGCACAAGACAGAACTTTCTGCACGCTAGTTAGACCTGACCTGGCCATCAGCGAAGAGGGAGTAGTCACACAAGGTGGCATTGTTGCGCAGTTCCTGCAGCCCCTGCAACATGCGGCAGCAGTGACTTCGGGCGGCCAAGCCCCGCTCAGGAAATCCCAGTGCAGCCTCCTCTGTGCTGGTGCCTGGCTGAGGCTGCAGAGCCAGTCCCTCAGCAGCAGGGACCACCGCTGGGCGGCTGGCTTTGTCGCATGTGCTGATCATGAAATGGGCAGGGGGGCAGCGATAGTACGGCAGCTTGCGCACTGGTGGCATTACTTCCTTGACGCCAGTTGAGCTGAAGGATTTTCCTGAACCAATTTTTTAAAAATTTGTTTTTAGTGACTTACTTGTCAAGTTAAGTAAAAAATACTTGTATTAAATCATCCCATCAGAGGCATTTACAACTCTGACACTCACTGTGACAGGCACTTCATTAATAAGAGTCATGATATCTTGAAGAAACACAAGAAGAGGACACTTAAGACACTGGAGTGACTAAGTCAGTAAATGTTTTTAGTAGTACAATACAATTGTACAGATTACAGTACTGTATCAGTACTATATTAGTTCATTATACCACTTTCTGTCAAGGCAGATTTCTCTACATGACACTTTGATAGTAGGGATGTTCTCATTGGAGACAGCGTAGACAGCATGTTGCCATAAGAGCAGTGCCAGCCATTATTTTTTTTATTTTAACATTCCATGAATGCATGCACAACATCTTGTGAACACATTCCAACATATTCCACTTAAAAAAAAAATTTTTTTTAAGGAGGCACCGTGGTCGAGTGGTTTAGGCGGTCAACTCGTGATCCAGAGGTCGCGGGTTCGATCCCCGCTCAGCTCGGTGTTGTGCCCTTGGGAAAGACACTTTACTCCTATTTTCCTCACTCCACCCAGGTGTACAAATGGGTACCAGCTCTGCTGGGGAAGTATCTGGTGACAGACTAGCGTCCTGTCACAGTGTGTGAAAAACCATCAGTTCCTTAACGCTACAGAAACCCGATAAGCTCCGGTCTATGGCCTTCTGGCTCGAAAGAACATACTTACTTACTTACCACTTTTTTTTGGAAAAGTAGGTCATTGCATGCCAGTAATAAATGATGACAACATTAAAACAACAACAACAACCCCCCCCCCGCACGCACAAAGGTGTCTATTGTGTCACATTTAGACATCATCCCCTAAGTTGGAACGCAGCTATCTTTAATCTATTAAAGGTGAAAAAACTGTCATTATGATTATTATTGAATACATATGCATAACGCACAATTGGAAAAAAAAAAAAGCACTTGTCACTCGTGTAGACCCTGAAGTTGACCTTTGCCAAACACACTGAGCACATAAACCCAAAAATGTCAGTCAAGAATCTCCTGGTTTGCATAACTATGTTTCAAAAGGAATATATTGGTATGGTGCTTCAGCTTTTACAATTTATGTAGTTTTACCACTGTTGCATTAATCTTAGTTGACTTGTTCAGCTAATTTTAATGTGCTGGTAACAGTGGTATGGAAGTTTGGTCAATGTGGATTAGGCTGTCAACAAAAGAATTGTGTCAGAGTGTGTGAAACTGAAAGAGAGGTCAGTATGCAGGAGCTATAGTATATTATATGGTAGACAAGTTACAAGGGTAATAAAACAAAATTATAGTTTACTACATGATGAACTGAATGCCATGCTTTAGCCGCAGTTTAAGTAAGACGCTATGGAACTTTGATAGCAAAATCAAGAGCTCAGAGTCAGAAGACTTAAAATAAATTCCATATTCATGATCAATTGAGCTTTTGAATTGTCATACACTCATAACACTAGCTAACACTTCATCATTTTGATTTTCACTTGAATTGACTGACACTAATGACAGTTGTGGAGAGAGAGAGAGAGAAGAGAGAGAGAGAGAGAGAGAGAGAGAGAGAGAGAGAGAGAGAGAGAGAGAGGAAGAGAGAGAGAATCAAGAGAGAGAGTGTAGGTGCAAAAAGATGAAAATCAGTACCTGTTAAAAAATGTGTTGGGGTGTATACATCAATGTACGTGTTTTGTGTCACTGTGTGTAGTGTCTTTCTGTGGTGTGTGTGTGTGTGTGTGTGTGTGTGTGGTGTGTGTGTGTTGATACATGTATGTGTGTGTGTATCATATTTTCATACTGTATGGGAAGAGAAGCAAAGTGGGTGGGGAGTGGTGTGGGTATACATACATGGGTATAAATATATTATTGAGGGGGGGGGGGACTGGTGTGGGTATACATGTATACATGGGTATATAAAACTATAAATATATTATCTATCAAAGGTTTGTGTGTGGTAAAATATTCATAATCATACTTTAACTTAAGTTTAACGAAGACTTCATTACACACACACACACACACACACACACACACAGAGTGACACTACACACAGTGACACAGTCACACACCCCCGTACATTGTATGTATACACACACACACACACATTTATGAACAGGTACTGATTTTCATCTTTTTGCACCCCCACACACACACTCTCTCTCCCCCTCTCTCTCTGTGCTTCAAAAATAAAAAAAATGGCAATACTTTGTCATATAGTTTGGAGTGTCTACATGAAACTTTAATTAAAAATCATTTCCATACTCTGCTTTCTTGTTTCTAATGTCTGATGAATGTGTGCTACTTGTACGTTGCAGATAATCATTGGTTGTGTTTTGGTTATAGCCTAGTGTGTTTTGAATGTAAATTGTAATATATTTTCTCAGATTTTCAGTAGCTTTGCATCTGCCAAAACTTTTCTCAGTACAAGATGATCTAGTGGTTTGGAATCTTGAAAAGTAGCTATTAATTCATACAAAGGGGGATGGGGTATAAATTTAACAGTGGTTTGTTTGGTCAACTGTTTATAATTCGCGTCTTCTTTGTATGAAGCCAATGCATGCCGCAGTAATCAACTTGCAATAACGATGGATAAGTAATCTGTAGTGATCAAGCTTCCTTCCACTGGATGAAAATGATATGCTCTGTAGCAGAATCTAATATCAAAACAATCAAACAATCTCTTACCTGCAACACACAATCGCAAGAACATTCGATCTTCCGACAGATAAATAATGCCGGATGTAAGGTTTGGTGTTTGTCGTATTTATCTAGAAGGATCAAGAAGCTGAAATAATTACACATGTGTACAAGTTATTTAATGCTGGAACAATACTTTCGCACAAATAGAGTCATTAAGAGAAAAAGCACTTCGTTATACGGGAATTACACAATTTAACAACCAAAGCGTTTTGTTTCCGGTCTGGTCTATTTTTAGCAGCGCATTGTCACATGAAAACATACAAATTGTCCAAAACTAGCAAAAGTAAAAACAATTAAAAATCTTTAAAACAATATATACGCATACGGGATATATGATAAAATAAAGATCTTCTTTCAGGAAAAAAAGCAAAAAGTTCGTGTTGGCTCTGCTTATTCTATTGACCCTAGCATCCTTTGACCTGTACTTTTTACCATAATAAAATTTTATAAACCAAATTCCACATTACTTTACCTGCACAGTTTTTGCTGACGACACAAAGCTTCAATGTTTCAGAAGGCAGTACTGTCTACAATGATTTAAATCAATTTCCATAAAAGGTCAGATGAAGGGAAATTATACTTCAATGTCTCGAAATGCAAAGCAATGCACATGTATAGGAAAAGACAAAACCTGAACACATAACTTCAGGGAACACAGCAGGACAACAGTTTACAGGAAGTTAGAGTATGTGGTGATGGGAAGGATCTGGGAGTTATTTTCGATAAAGCCTTATCATTTGACAAAGCTGTCAGCGAAGGACATCGAGTAATTTGTGCCTACTTAATTAAAAGAACTTTTGCTCAATTAGACAGGAATATGCTTTCACTTTTGTATAAATCATGGCTAGGTCCCATAAAGAATGTGGTAGCTTTGTTTGTTTCCTACTTTAGGAGACAACCTGCAGTCAGGAAAGGGTCCAAAGAAGAGCACTTAATTAATCAGAAATGAAAAAACCCAGAAAAAACAAACAAAAAACAAAACAAAACACCTCCCCCCCACCCCATCCCTGAAACAAACAAAAGAAAGAAAAAAAAACAACCCATGACATGACGAAAGACTATGATTCTTGCAATTTTATTCATTAAAAGGTAGTCATATAAGAGGAGACCTCAAAGAGACTTTTGATTTAAAATATACCATGACAAGTTAAGTTGAACATGAGAAGTCTTTGTAAATGTACCGTTAAAAAACCCCCCTAGAAATAAAGAAAGAAAAGTTTTCATTCAAAGTTTCCTTATAACAAACAATATTTTTTGGGGTGTTAGGTGGCTAACTTTTGGAAGTTCTTACCCTTAGCACTAACATGTTCACTAGATATACAAAATAACCCGGACAGCGATGAATACTTCACACAGGTTTTTTTCTTCTTCTTTTAATTTACGTGTAGTAGGTTTTTGTCTCCTTTTTCTTTCTTGTTTTAAAAATTTACCACGAAGAAAGAATAGGGATTTGTTTGCTGAGCATCTTTATGACGAAAATGATTATCATGGATGGAATATTCGCGACGTTGTCCCTAAGCTGATTACAGACATTCAGCTTACACCCATCCTGGTCCAAAAGTAACAAGACTATAGTTTTATAGCTGTATATCAGCGTAGATGAAGGCTTCACCAAAGATAATGGCAATTAAAATACATATTAATTATATATACGTTTTTAAAAATCATCATCATCATCATCATCAGACCCGTGACCTTGGCGGTCGTGGGGGAGACACGAAAGACGATGCCGTGGTAAGCCTCCTCCATCCATCTCGGTCCTCGGCTCTGCGCAGTAGTGCCGAGTCATTCATCCTGGTCCATTCTCTGATGTTGTCCATCCATGACTTGTTCTGTCTTCCCCTCTTTCTGCCACCTTCGAGTGTTCCCTGCAGAACTGTTTTTGGCAGAGTGTTGTGGCGGGTGACGTGGCCGAACCATGTTAGCTTTTTCTTCTTGACGATGGTGAGAAGGGGTTCCTGTGGACCTGCCAGCCGTGTTATTTGACTCTTGACAAATTCATTGGTCTTTCGTTCTCTCCAGGATATGCCCAGTAGTTTTCTATGGCATTTTGTTTCAAATAACTGGATTCGCTTTGCTGTTTCAGCAGTCATTGTCCAGGTTTCACTTCGTACAGCAGGATAGTCTGAATTAGGGCTTTGTAGAGCTTTAGTTTGATTTGGAAACTGATCTCTTTACTTTTCCATATGGTGGTGAGTTTTGTCATGGAAGATGTTGCCATGGCTATTCTGACTTTGATTTCTGTCGTCGATCGCCCGTCCTTTGTGAGTGTAGCGCCAAGGTATTTAAAATGAGTCTACCTCCTCCAGTTGTTGGCCGTTCATGTAAATTTTAGCAGTGGCGTTGCTCGTGCTGTTCACAAGTACTTTACTTTTCTCCCAGCTCACCTCCATCCCATATGCTCCAGCTCTGTTCTCAAGTTTAAAAATCAGATTCCTTAAAAACAATTTATTAATTTTTTTCACAGACATCATTCTCTGTTGTGTTTTCACCTGCGTTGATATAAAGGCATATGCCGAGCAGTTGACAACTAATTTCCAGAACTTGACTAGTTCACTCAGTTGAGCACTTTGACCCACTCAGCGTCAAGAAAGCCACTTCATAACATGGCAGACATTCAGTAGGCTAAGCCCCAGGCTCAGGAGTCAGCCAGCCCCCACATCACTGCTTTTGGGTCTTTCTTTCTTTCTTTCTTTCTTTCCTTTCCTTCCTTCCTCCCTCCCTCCCTTTTAATTTGAAGGTAAGTTGCAAGATCTTCAGTGGTACCTCAACGGTCTCCTAGAGTACGGGATAGATGAAGGTGAAGGAATGAATTTGGTTTTGTGAAAAGAAGAGAACATATGCACAGTTTCGAAATACCAGCATGTACCATGATTCTGAAGAGCAAAGATGCTTATCTTAGTATCATACTTCAAAAAAAAAAGTATCATACTTCCAGGGTTTATGTGGAGTGTGGCTGCCTCGTGGATGGGTCAAAGCTCGTGCACCTTGGCTTCAGTACATTCCCCCAGTTCACCCAGCTGTAAATGGGTACCTGCCCTCGATAGGGACAGGGAAGGTAAAGGAGCGAAGGAGAGGAAATAGGCACCACCTTCAAGATGCTGGCCCCCTATCCAATCCAGTTTTGTTGCCCCCCCCCCTTCCCCCAGAAGCTGAGGTCTTTGACACATCCCTCTGTTGACACATGCATGGTTTCAGCATTTTAAGACTCCTCTGGAAAGAAACACCTTAGGCAACCCAGCACGTGCACCAGGGTGTGATGAAGAATTTAATGATCGGTTTAATCATCCTTTTTCTAAAGAGCAAATCTCATTTGCACTTGGGGAACTGAAAAATAATAAAGCTGCAGGTCCTGATTTAACTGTTGGACTATAAAAAATGGTAGTGATCATATTGTGGCTTTCTTTTTTAAATTGTTTTACAAAATATTTGAAGATGGTGTATTTCCAGACAATTGGACAGAATCTATCATCCTGACAATCTATAAAGAAAAAGGGTGATGTTAATAATCGTAGTAATTGTAGAAGAATTTCATTAAATGTCATAAGGAGCAAGCTATTCACTGCAATTATAAATTGAATATAGCAGGAATGGGTTAAGGCAAATAATAGTACTGACCATCGAGCAGGTTTTAAGACGGGATATTCCACAATAGACCATATATCTAAACACTTTGATTTGTTAGTTTTACAAGACTGATCGCTATTAAAAATTCTTCTTCGTCTTCTTCTCCTCCTCCTCCTCCTCCTCCGCCTCCTCCTCCTTGTTCTTGTTCTTGTTGTTGTTGTTGTTGTGTTGTTGTTGTTGTTGTTTTTTGTCTTCTTCTTCTTCTTCTTCTTCTTCTTCTTCTTCTTCTTCTTCTTCTTCTTCTTCTTCTTCTTCTTCTTCTTCCTTCTTCTTCTCCTTGTCCGGGATCATTTTGCTTATAATCGGAAGTTGTATGTAGCGTTCATCGATTTTGAAAAAAGCTTTTCAATTCCTGATGGCCCAATCTCAAGAAAAAATGAATGGCATGAAAGATTAACTACTACGATGTTAAAAAAAACCGATTTATCAGAATGTCAAATGAACGATTCAGTGTGG
>CM054149.1:55454994-55457494 GCA_028751875.1 Rapana venosa | reverse complement strand
TTTTTTAATTCTTAAAAACATTTTATTTAAATTGTGTGTGTGGACGTGAGCGCGCACAGGTGTGCATGAGTATGTGTGTGCGTGTATATGTATATGTGGTAATTTGTATTTTCAATGTATTTCCTTAAAAGTTTTTTTCCTTTTTTTTCTTTTTTACTGGTTTAATTTAATGGAAAAATAAACTATAAGGGTGTGATTAGTATAACCCTTTACAAAATTTTTGTTTTTAGATAATGGCTTGATGAAAAAAAAAAAAACATTGCTTATTCAATGTCCCATCGGAAATAAAATTTTGACTTGACTTAAATTTGCCCCACACAATGAAACCCCACGCACGCAGGGAAACCACACGCACAAAACACACACACACACACACACACCCACACCCCACACACGCACATACACACTTCCCCCCACTCACACAAAACATTTCGCAACTTAAATCCTTTTTCCGTTTTTCGAAAGAGTAGCCATTGGGGTGCCGGTGAACCCTTTTGAATTTTTGCGAAATAAATTCAACCTCCCTGGCCACTCTATTACTATTTTCCCCCTTTACCGTCCCCCCCCCCAAGCCGTAAAAACAACCAAAAATCTTCTCTTTTTCCCCAATTTTTCCCCGCACCCTGGGACCACTACAGCCTCTCCCCCACAAATTTTAAAATTTCTTGGTGACTTCTTTTTCCCATTTCGACAAACCATCTTCTCCAAAAGTCAAACGTTTTTCTTTCCCCTTGCCCCAAACCCATTTTTCCTCTCAACTGGAAAACGAAAAAACCGAAAGGGTCTGGTCATATTTTGGGACTGGCTGATTACTAAGCTTCGTTTAATCTTGTAATCTGTTTCTTTTCACCGACAAAATGCTTTCTAAATCTTTCCCGCCTTTTTTTTTCCCTCAACATAAACAAAACCTGCAGAAAAAAGAAAATTTTTACTCGTGGGCAATCTAAGGCCTTAGACATTCATCCCTTCTTTTCACAAGCTTCCAAAAACGTTTTTCACAAACCCTGACCACACTACCCTCTGATCCCTATAAAACTATTCCCCCCAAATTTTTTCTTGATGAGCAGGCACCCCCCTACTGACCATCTCCCCCCTGACAGCCCCAGTGCCCATGGTAACCCAAGACATTTTGGGTTTAGCGAAGCCCCAAACCCCGGGGAAAAGAAGGCAGGGGCGGAAGTAAAAAACCGAAATCAAAAAAACAGTTTTTCCCGGGAAAAAAAATTTAAACAAAGTAAAAACTCTTAATCCATTCAGCGGGGGACAGACTATTTAATTTTTCCCAAGTTCCTTTTCTACATCCATAAAACTTTTTTTTCCTCACCTCAAATCCCCTTTGGGAAATTGCAAAAACAACCCCTCTCCCTAACCCCCAAACACCTGTCTAAAATTTCCACCCCATATTTTCTGCTTTTTTTTCGGGAAAAAAGTTCGAAAAAATACGCCCCAGAGGATCAGACTCAATTCCAGCCTGCGCCTCCTATCCCCATTTCATGGAATCCTCTTTTTTTTCCTTCCATCCCACAATTTGAAAAAGAAATCATGAAAAATTCAAAAGGGAAAATTTGATTAAAAAAATCATGCGCCCTTTTGATCCCATACCTGCTCCTTTTTTCCTCACAATGCCTTCCACAACTTGCCCTTTATAAACAAAAATAGAAAACTAAACTTTTGTGTCGGGAAAATTTTTCCCAACAGCTTTTTTAAAAACGGGCAAAAAAGTCACACCCAAACTAAAAAAGCACGACCTCGATCCCAAAATTCTAAAGGGAATTTTATGGGCCTTTGTTTTCAATTTTACCCTTTGCTCTAAAGTACAAGAAAAAGTCTTTCCCAAAAAACAATTTAAAACAGTCACCTTCATTAAAAGGATTTTCCTTTCCCCCACTTTTAAATTCTCCCTATCCCCCCAACCACAGCACCAAAACCCCCCTTTTCCCATTTTAATACACTTTTTATTTTCTTCTGATGAGGAAAAATCTCCCTCCCACTCTTCTTGCCCTTATCTGCCCCTTTTGATCCCAATAGATCACTCAATTTTTTCTTTCCGCCTAAAAAAATACTTTTGGTTTTAAAAGGGCACAGCCCCCACCGGGTTTTAAAATATACCTCACAAAACAGGTTCCAGAAAGTTATTGTAAAAAAAAATTTCCCTTTAAAAACCCTGTCAAAAATGGAATTTTTGGAGTCCCGCGGGGATCATTTCCGGGGCCCCTTTTTCTTTTTACCCCTCTACCCCTCCTCCCCTTCACTTTATAATAAAAACCCCCATATTGATCATCATTTCTATCCCGTTTGATACTCAGTTTCAGTGAAATTTTATACTGTTGAAAATTCCCTTTCCCCTTTCCTAAAAAAAATTATGCCCAACTCCCTTTCCAAAAAATTTAAAAACGGGATGACTCAAAAACAAGTTACAACTTAATGCCAAATAAAACCGAAGCCATGCCATGGGGCCCCCAAAAACATAAACTTTCCTCTATCGAAAAAAATTTCCCAA
>CM054149.1:55427494-55439994 GCA_028751875.1 Rapana venosa | reverse complement strand
CAACCGGCGGCAATTATTGTCGTATCCATCATCACATCATCATCAATCTCATCACATCATCATCATCATCATCATCATCATCACATCATCAACACACATCATCATATCGTGGTCCGACGTCGTCTCGTCATCATCATCGTCGCATCGTCATCATCATCGTCCTCGTCCTCGTCATCATAATCATCGTCGTCGTCGTCGTCGTCGTCATCCACACACCACCACACACCACCACCACCACCACCACCACCCACCACCACCACCACCACCACCACCATCATCATCATCATCATCATCACCAACCCACCACCACCACACCACACCACCATCACCACCACCACACATCATCATCATCACATCATCATCATCATCATCATCATCATCATCATCCATCATCATCATCATGTTTATAATATTATTATCATATTTACAATATTTTCATCGTTTCGCTCAGAGCGGGCGCCAGTGGTACGAGGATGTGTGCATGTTCACTCCCGTCAGCAGCCATCACTTCTGCATCTCCATCTGGATCGGCGGAGAGGCCGCCATCATCATGGAAACACTTCCGGAGTCAGAGGTCAAGGACGTTCTGCACGAGTTGCTGGCCTTCTTCCTTGGTCAGCCCGACTTGCCTCCCCCTTCCCGACTCATAAGGTAAAGTGGACTACAGAAATGAAAAGAAGAGGAGGAGGAGAAGGAGGAACTGGAGGAGAAGGAGGAGAAGGAGGAGGAGGAGAGAGAGATTCCTGCCCCCCCTCCCCCCCCATGTTTTTGTTTTCAGTTGGAGTTTGTACTATCACAGCACACTCATGCACTACTCATATCAGTATGAAGAAATCCACGCAGAGATGTGACCAACACATAGTTGAGATGTTAGGTTTTTCGGTTGTTCCGTAGATGGGCTCTTCGTAATGAATATTTAATGTATTATTCCATAAATACGTTTATGTGTTGCTCCGTGAAAAGTTGGTTGTGTTTTTCAATGCGTGACTGTGTATTTTCGTAAATGCATGCATGTGTTGTTCTATAAATGTATGTATCTGCCCTTCCATGAACACACACATACACACACACACCCACACACACACACACACACACACACACACACACACACACACACACACACACACACACACACACAACACACACACACACACGCGTGTGCACATGTCTATCCACGTATTCCGCTGTTTCAGGACCCAGTGGTACTCGAACCCCTACACTCGTGGAGCCTATAGCTACTTGGCCACCGACATGCCTTTGGAGCAGCACGCTCTCCTCTCGCAACCTCTGCCATCAGAGAAGGTAGAGAGTTCCATTCATTTGGGATACTACTAGAAAGGCGCATCATTTTGGCAGCAGCAGCAATAATAATGATAACAACAACAACAATCATCATCATCATCATCATCATCATATCATCATCATCATCATCTCACCCACCCCACCACCACCACCACCACCACCACCACCACCATCACCACCACCACCAACCACCACTACACCACCACCACCACCACACAACCATCATCATCATCATCATCATCATCATCATCATCATCATCATCATCATCATCATCATCATCATCATCATCATCATCATCATCATCATCAAAATGATGATGATGATAAAAATAAAAATAATAGCAGTAGTAGTAATAGAGTTATACTGGAAATGTATGATAGTGGTGATGATTATGATGATGACGACGGTAACGTTGACGACAACAGTAAAAATTTGGCATACCACCAACCACCACCCCACCACCACCCCCAAACCACCCCCACCACCACCACCACCACCCACCACACCCCCACGACTGTAATTGTGCTAAGGCTTTCTGCAGTTAAAGAAAGATAGTGTTAGCGCATCACACAGAACTCGATGACAAAAAATAAACACACAACACATCTATCTATCTATCAAACTATCTATCTACCCACTATCTATCATCTATTATCTATCTATCAAATCTATCTATCTATCTATCTATCTATCTATCTATCTGTCTGTCTGTCTGTCTGTCTGTCTGTCTGTCTGTCGCCTGCCTCCTGCCTGCCTGCCTGCCTGCCTGCCTGCCTGCCTGCCTGCCTGCCTGCCTGCCTGCCTGTCTGTCTGTCTGTCTGTCTGTCTGTCTGTCTGTCTATCTATCTATCCATCCATATAAACCACCCCTAGTTGTGCACTGACCTGTGCATGTTGTCTAACCAATAACTAAGGGATTACCGGCTACTGTTGACAGAGACTGCTCAGTGTGTGTGTGTGTGTGTGTGTGTGTGTGTGTGTGTGTGTGTGTGTGGTGTGTGTGTGTGGGGTATGTGTGTGTGTGTGTGGTGTGTGAAGTCAAGTCAAAAACTATTCCGAGTACATTGAATAACAATGCATTTACTGTGTATGTGTGTGTGTGTGTGTGGTTGGTGTGTGTTGGTGTTTGTGTGTGTGTGTGTGTGGTGTGTGTGTGTGTGCATGCCAGTGTGTGTGTGTGGTGTGTGTGTGTGTGTACCCGCATGTCCGTGTGCTGTGCTGTGTGGTTCTGTGCTGTATTGTGGTGTGTGTGTGTGTGTGGATGTGTGTGTGTGTTAACCCGCATGTGCGATGTGCTGTGCTGTGTGGTTCTGTGCTGTATTGTGTGTGTTGTTGTGTGTGTTGTGTGTGTGTGTGTGTGTGTTGTGTGGTGCAAAACCCCACGTGTGTGTGTGTGGATGTGTTGTGTGTGGTGTGTGTGTGTGTGTGTGTGTGTGTATCCGGCATGGTTTTGGGGTGTGCTGTGCTGTGTGGTTCTATGCTGTATTGTGTGTGTACCTGCATGTGCGATGTCTGTGCTGTGTGGTTCTGTGCTGTATTGTGTGTGTGTTTGTGTGTGTGTGTGTGCATGAACCACATGTGTGTGGGAATATGCGTGTTGTGTGTGTGTGTGTGTGTGTGTGGTGTGTGTGTGTGTGGTGTGGTGTGTGTGTCCCGGGCATGTGCGGTGTGCTGTGCTGTGCTGTTCTGTATTGTGGTGTGTGTGTGTGTGTGGTGTTGTTTTGTGTGTGTGCTGCAGACCCCGGTGCTGCAGCTAGCAGGCGAGGCATGCAGTCAGCACTATTACTCCACGCTGCACGGCGCTTTCCAGTCCGGCCGCCAGGCGGCGCAGGTCATATTACGTCATCACAACTTGATGCTTTCATAAGCACTTCGTGTCCTCTCCACAAAGATCGTCATCAAAACTTGACGCAGTCGTCAACTCTTTGTGTCCTTTTTAGACTTGTCGTCAGCAGCAGAATTCGATTGTAATAGAAAATGTTGTTACAAATTTGGTTTTGAATGGTAATCTTAGTCAAGAAGTAATTCCCCGAAGTCGGAATGCAGCTAAACTTAATGGTTGGGTAAACACCCGGGCACAGGGAAAAATCTCATCATTGGTGAACCTGGAGATCTAGCCAATGAACAACAACAACATCAACACAACAACAACAAAAACCCAAAAACAACAACAACAACAACAACAACAACAACCCTCAAGAAGAATATCACAAAACCACGAGCATAACATTGACAGGACAACAAGCAAACTTACAGCAATCTTGTCATAACAAACATTTTACAAGCACACAATGTGAGGGATGACGTCACAGTGTTAACAACAGTTCACTAGTTCATATGCTGTTCTTAACTATTGCATAGAGTTTTAGGGAACGTAACAAGAATGATCATTTATGTATTTTTGGTTAAAAAAAATATCTGTTATTTCGAGTATAATGGAATAAGCACTCATATGCCTTCTTGCATCCAGTCCCTGTGTGTATGCAGTTTTGTAAATGTTGTCATCCATTCCCTACTCTTCCGAAAAGCGGAACATGTTTTAAAGTGTGCGTAAGATGTTCTGCGAGCGTAGGCAAGGCAAGGCAAGGTGAGGCAAGATGAGGCGAGGCAAGGGAAGGCTATAGAAGGCAAGGCTATAGAAGGCAAGGCTATACAAGGCAAGCAAGGCAAAAGGCAAGGCACAAGGCAAGGCAAAAAGCAAGGTTAAAGGCTATGCAGGGTGAGGCAAGGCTAGGCAAGGCAAGTTAACTTTTATTATTAAGTAATGAAAAAGATCTGAAGCATCTTCTACATCCATCACTATATACAAGAGAAACATTTTTTTGAACACTACACTGAAGTCATTTAATCATAAGCTCAGAAGGTATTGTCTTTTTTCTTTTTAACTGATAACTGTATCTTGTCGTTATTGTTGTCGTTATTCTTTGGTTGTCATTGGTGGAAACTGATTGTCATGGTTTGTCATTTTGGGCGTCATCTTTTGTAATTACTAAGGGGTTGATGACGTTGTTGTCGTGGTAATGTGTTATGGGCTAAAGACTGGGAGTCGCCCCGAATAATAATATGGCAACCTTGGAAAGCAGGCCTCGGGACTTAGCCTACATCAATGACTTGACAGTATTTGGCCTGGGCCAGATTACCAAGGGATTGTTCTCCAACTGTGTTCAGTGGAGGAGTCCTGTTTGGATGGCGAAGTCTGCAGTCTGTCTGTCACGGTGACTCTGCCGGACCCCCAGGTTTTCATGGCCGGCGCTGTACTGGGCTGGGCCACGTCTGGTGTCTCAGTGAAGAAGAGACAGGCTCTGGAGTTTCGTCAGGTCTTGGTGCCATGTTTGTGTGTTTGAGACGCATGCCAAATACCATGCTTGTAGTTGTTTCTTGTAATCTTCGTCATTTTGGATAAATTGCCTAAAATGTTTTGGTACTGTTTCTTGTCATGTTGTTGTCGTTGTCTTTGATTTTACGTCTGTTCACTCTCAGTGATATTAGATGATTGTCATTTTGTTGTCGTTGCTATTTTGTAACACTCAGTGATATTAGATGATTGTCATGTTGTTGTCGTTGCTATTTTGTAACACTCAGTGATATTAGATGATTGTCATGTTGTTGTCGTTGCTATTTTGTAACACTCAGTGATATTAGATGATTGTCATGTTGTTGTCGTTGCTATTTTGTAACACTCAGTGATATTAGATGATTGTCATGTTGTTGTCGTTGCTATTTTGTAACACTCAGTGATATTAGATGATTGTCATGTTGTTGTCGTTGCTATTTTGTAACAAAAACAGCTGTCATGTATTGTCGCTATTTCTTTTTATTTGACTTTTCAGACTGACTGATGTTGTTATTCAGTGTTTATTGCAATTTTTTGTTTGTCGTTACTGCTGACATTGTTTGTGTCATATTTGGGATGATGCCGATTGTGAATAAGCAGTTAGCTTAACTGGGAAACTGCCACCAACATAAAGAGTCGCAAGCACGTACAACATGTCCGTTTCAAGTCCAGTCAAAAACACTTTAATCATCCCATGAAGGGCGTTTACAAGGGCAGTTTTCTCATGCTTTTTTTGTTGCCACGTATTACCAGAAACTGCTCTTATCATCCGAACGTTGCGCTCGCAATCTGACGACCCGGGTTCGATTCCCGTTTAAGGGGATATTTTCCCCTAGAGTTAATATCAGTGCAGACTCCACTCTTCCCAAAAGTCTTTCCGATGAGACTATAAACCGAAGCCCCGTGTGCGAACGTACACAGAATATCTTGCGCACACGTTAAATCCTGTTCCGCTTTTCGTAAGAGTAGGCCATTGTGTGCCGGTGGGAACAGATGACAAAATTTACAAAAAACCGCATGCACACGGAGACTGGATGTAAAAAATCACTTAAGTGCTTATTCCATTATCCCCGATATAAAATAATATCTATCTATCTATCTATCTATCTATCTATCTATCTATCTATCTATCTATCTATCTATCTATCTATCTATCTATCTATCTATCTATCTATCTATAAGGTCTCACAAAACATTGTGTCAGAAACTGAGTCAAGGACAAGCAATCTTCCTTTGGTTATGTCATTTTTGGGTGGTGATTTTGGATATTTGGGAGATTTGGTGTAAATAGACATAATCAAGGCGACCTCTTTGTGCGAATATGATGTGATGGCGTTTTTCTTCAGAAGAGGGAGCTATAATAAAAGTTGGTAGCATGATGGTGAACGTGGCTTATGAGCTTTACTTCTGCCTTAATATGTGATGACCTTTGTGAGAAAGGGAAATTTATAACAAGTTCACGGTTACATGATGAACATGGGTTTTGTCCCTTTCTTCATGTCCTTTTCGAAAGGTTACCAACCCCCTCCATCCCCGTGGGGATGCGGGGGCCTCTTTCGGTATAAATAGCAACCTCACCTTCTAGTAATTCTTTGCCAGAAATTTCACATTTTCGCTCATAAGACAGACAACAATAGTTGCTGTCTGAGCGATCGACGACGACGACGACGAAGAAGAAAAAGACGAAGAAGAGGGCACCAGGGCGATTTTCTTCACCTTTAAGAATTGTCCATTTCAGTCCGCATTCAAAACACCTGTTCTTTTTTAAATATGATTTCATAAACTTGATTTTAAACAACAACAACAACAACAACAGGCCACAGAAATCATTATAAACAACAACAAACTACAGAATCATCATCATGCATCATCAATCATCATCATTCACCACCACCACCACCACCACCACCATCATCATCATCATCATCATCATCATCATCACCACCACCACCACCACCAACGCACCACCACCATCATCACATCAATCATCATCATCAATCATCATCATCATCATCAACAACAACAACGCAACAACGGTAAACCACAACCCACCCGACCCCCACTAAACTCCACTCCACTGCTCTACCATGGTGACGTGTATAGAGAACATCACCAAAGATAATGATTAAGATCAACCACTATAAATGCTTCCCCCCTCTCACCTCTCCACTCCCCCCCCCCCCACCCTCCTCATAACCGCCCGATCTTCTGTACCACACACACACACCGACACACAATAGAAAAACACACAGCACGCACGCACGCGACGCACGCACGCAACGCACGCTCTGCACGCACGCACGCACGCACGCAACGCAAAAGCACGCTACAAGCACGCACGCACGCACACCGCACATACATACACACGACACACACACATTAAATAAATAAATAAAAAATAAATAATAATAACTTTTAACGAAGAAGTTGTGGAGTTATATCAATCTCTTAATAATAGGAAAACATCAGTAGAATAGATGCATTTCAAAATCCAAATGCGAACATTTCCAGAAAACTGGTTCTTTTACTACACCAATTATTTCAGCAGGCTGGGTAGAATGTAAAAAACCTTCTGATTTGAAGGCGTCTATTATAATTCCCCTACTAAAACAAAGGAAAATTTGAAAAGTTGTGCAAAAAGCTATAGACCTGTTGCACTAGATTACATCACACACCTGGAAAACTATGGGAAAAGTTATTTAAAATAGACTATGTATTATTGTGAGAAAAAATACAAATTGTCCCAGTTAATCAAGCGGATTTTCGAAAAGAAGATCAACCATAGACCATTTAGTTAAGCTGACTACCCAAATAAAACATCAGATTCACGAAGACAAAATATTCTTAGCACGTTTCATTGACAAAAACAAAGCTTATGACCAAGTTTGGCCCATGCGAGATTGTGATATATAATTAAAAATGGTTATTGGATTGTCCAGGTTCCATCTATTCTTAATTTTAGAAATTTTCTCACAGGAAGAAGCATTCAAGCAAAGGTTGGAAATCCTTACTTAGATTTCCACAAATGGGCATACCTCAGGGGCTCTGTGATTGCGCCCTCTTTATTTAATATTTTACTTCATGATATTCCTGAATATGTGCTGATAATGTTTGTTCTTTGACCAATATGCAGATACCTTTGTAATGTGGAAAAATGGTAACAATGAAAAAAAAAGGGTAACACCTAAAAAACATTTGAATTATTAAGAAAAGTTATATCATCATGAGTTGGATATATTTATAAGTATATGGTGGAAAATGGGGTTGGTCTTCTTCTATTTTCTACAGAAAAGACCATTGTGCTTTTAAACAATGGTGCTGATCCTCACTAAACATTTGCCTGTTATCAAAATTTGGCTGAAAAAGTTCTGGAATAAATAAGCCTATGGTAAAATTTTTCTGTATCCAATACTACTAACTTCAAAATTAACATGGCATTGTCAAAGTCGAATATGCAATTAGAACACGGCAAGAAAGAAGTCTAATGTTATATGGGCCACAAGATTTCATATGGTACTAAGCATTTATACCTTATCATTGGTTCGTTTTTCTAAACTAACATATGGTCAAGAATTTATTCCTTTAGTGCCCCAAATATCTAATTGAAGACAAATTCAAAGCTAGATTGTAATGGTTCCGGATTGCTTAGGAGTTCCGTTTCATGCCTCTTCTTTAGGAACGTAATAGAGAAATAGGAGTACTACCTCTAAGGATTTATCGTAACTTAGCCCGTTTCAAAGTATAGTTTTAAAGAGTCAAAAAAACAGTTGAAAACAATATTGCATCGCATGTCAATTAGATCCGACTTAGAATTTCCCCATTAGAGCTAAAAGTATAAATCGTCTCTTGTCACTATTAGTACTTACACTTTCGATATCTTCCAAGAGTCATATCAATCCTAAAGACTGCAAAAATCCACACCCTTTTGACACCGTGTCCAAACTAGGGAATTCAGAAAGCAGATTTGATATCCACCATCTCTCCTTAAAAAGAAGAAGAAAATAGGCTTATTCTTGGCTCTTAATAAAAGTGCACCTAGAAGATACATATACCAATCACATCTTAAGATATACGCTGCGGAACCCTTCTTAAAAACAGGAAGCAGGGGCGCATTCATTTTTCCAGCTTTAAAGATTGAAAATCCTATCACAAAATCGGCAAAAATCATTCCATCTTAACTGCTGAACTTACTGCTATTTGATGCTTTGTACTTTCAGCTTGATTTTCCCCAATACTGTTTTGCAGATGTTGTTCTTTGTTGATTCTAAATCTGCATCAAACAGTCTCTCATAACTCGTCTTCGAAGACCGTTAGGCAGAAATCTTATTACTGAAATTAATTGCTGGTACATTTTCTACATTCTGAGGGTCCGAAAGTTACTTTCTGCTGGGTACACATCTCATTGTGGTTATTCATTTTTAATGAAAAGGTGACAAAGCTGCCAAAAGGCACATAACAAGAGCTATTCAACTGTTTTAGATATCCTCTTACTCTCTTCATGAGAAGGTTATGCTTTGCTGTCAAAATGTTCTGCTGAAACATGGTGAAAAAGAAACAGGAAGAGGCTGGTTTCCCCCAGCAATAGTTGTTCAGTTCTGGATATGAAACATTCTTTGCATTCAGTACGGCTTTCGGAAAAATCCTGTACTCAGAAAAATTGTTTCTCTCTCTAATCTACAGATTGGAAATTAAATAAATGCCTTTCGAGCAAAATTTGCCAAAAATATACAAAGTATATGAGGTGAAAATTTGCTAAAATGTTCATGTTCTGTATCAATCAAAGTTTAAACGTTTTTTAATAACCTTCATTTCAAGATAAAGTCTCTGCAGGAATTTTTAACCAAATCCTAGAGTTATTATGTGAGATAGCCTTGTCTCCTGTGCAGCAATCCCCAGTAATTCTCTTTTTTGTAAAGTATGGTCGTCGAATCTACATTTTGCTTGTTTCACAGATGCCGTTACAAGTAGTTCACAATTGTTTGTTTTCCAACATTAGAGTATTTTTCAATTGTTGTGGGTTTTTTGTTTAATTTTTGAAGTTATATGATGCCATGTTTATTGCAACATACTAATTTATATAGTTTGGAATATGCTTTTAATGTGGGCATTCATACAAACACGTATCTTCCCTTTCTATTAAAAGCCCTTATCTCATTATGCTGTGCCCCGCCCTGCTTGCCCCGCCCCCCCCCCCCACCACAACCCCGCCCCGCCTTGCCTCCATCGCTAGATTTCACTTATAAGTGAACAACGTAAAATTGAACACACACACAAAACACACAGTACACACACACAACACACAGCACTCCACACACACACCCACACACACACACACACAACACAACACACAAGAACACAACACAAAACACACACACACACAATCGTCAAATATCACTAAAGTGAACAGACGTAAAATGAGGAGTCAATCAACAACACACACAGAAAAACCCACACACCCAACAATACAACAGAAATGCCCACACTCCTGCATTAGCACCCAGGGACTGGCTGTAATCCCGCTCCCCCCCGTCCCATATTGAGTGCTTATTCTATTATCTCCTATCGTCCGAAATAACCACACACACTCACAACGCATACACACACACACAAGAATAAGACACACAACAACACACACACAAAAAATCACACTACACACCACAAAGACTCACAAACAAAAATACACCCCCAAACAAAAGAAGAAGACACACACAACACAACACACACACACACACACACACACACACACACAAAACGAAATATCGAAACACACACACACAACAAAAACACACACAAAAAGGTGACGCTTTGATCGCCCTTCGGATGAGACCTATAAACCCAGTCCCCGTGAGCAACGCAACGCAAACCCAGAACATCTTGCGCTACAACGTTTAAAATCCCTGTTCGATCGGACTTTTTCGTAAGAGTAGCCATTGTGTGCTGGTGGGAAAAGAATGACAGAATTTACAAAAAACCGCATACACACGGGGAAATGGAATGAATAAAGCACAACCTACGTGCTTTATTTCCCATTATCCCGATATAAAAGAATTAAAAAAAATCGGATCTGGTAATGAAAAAAGCCCAGGTGTGGATTGACAAACGATTGTGGGATACAAACTGGAATGCTTTGCTCAGTGCAAACAGATAGACAGACAGACAGACAGGGAGGGAGGGAGGGAGGGAGGGGCCAGCTGTTGAAATGGCGACAGAATTCGATCCCTCACGTGATGGTGTGAAATGAGGCCCTCCGTCCATAATCAGGGCTATGTGATAACCCTGCAGATACTTATTCAGTGTGTGCGTGCACGTGTGGGTGCGCACTATGTGTGTGGTTGTTTCTTTTCTTGGGGTGTGTGTGTTTATATTTTAATTTTAAACAAAAATATTCTTTATATCGAGGATTATTATCACTGCCCGCTAAACCCCCTATGCAAAAGGGGAAAGAATAACACAAGTTCGCACCTTTAAATAACTGGCTTCACAATTAACTCCAACTAGCCAGATGCGACACGCAGAAATAAAGAAGAGAACGCTTTGTCTAAAAGAACCACATGCCCAAGAATGAATAGCCATCTTTACCAACAGAATTATAAGAAGACTCAGCACCAAAATCAAACACTCTGAAAGCCTATATATGGTCCATCCTTCTGTATACAGATGTGAATGGCTGGACGCTGACAAAAGACCACGAAAGAAGGACTTGAAGCCGCAGAAATGTGGTTATAATTCAGAAGATTAGAGAATATCATTGGACTGAAAAAGAAACAAATTGAAGAGTAATTCGACAATGGCTGGCCGGGTACAAAAAGATCCCCACTCAAAACAATCAGAAAAAGACACCTAAACCAATTTTTTGGGGCACATAAACAGAGCTGATGGAATAAGAAAAGCAAATATTGTGTGGAAAGATTGTGGTACCAAAGACATAAGGAAACAACGCAAAACAAAATACACACAACAAGTCAGAAAAGCTACGCAAACGAAGAAAAGAATCCCCAACATGAACTTCACATCAAGAGAACTGACAACAGAGAGGAATGGAAGGCCAGATCGCCGATGTCTGCAACGGGACCCAGGCACATGAAAGACAAGATTATCGAGGATAATGGAATAAGCCTCAATGTGTCCCATTTTTACATCCATTTCCCGTGTGTAATATGCAGTTTTTGTAAATTTGTCAGCTGTTCCCACCGCATCACAAGGCCAAATCTTACGAAAAGCGGAACAGGATTTAAAACGGCGCGCAAATGTTCGGCATGCGTTCGCACACAAGGCACGAGGCCTCCGGTATTAGTCTCTATCCGAAGATTTTTTTGGGGAAGTGGAGTCTGCACTGATGTTAGCTCCAGGAGAAAATATCCCCTTGTGTGTGTATTGTGTGTGTGTGTGTGTGTGTGTGTTGTGTGTGGTGTGTGTTGGTGTGTGTGTGTGGTTTTTTGGTGTTCGTGGTTCTTGTGTGTGTGTTGTGTGTGGTGTGTATGGGTGAGTGTGTGTGTGTTTGTGTGTGTGTGTGCGTGTGTGTGTGTGTGTGTGTGTGTGTGAGTGAGTGTTGTGTGTGTGTGTGTGTGTGGTGTGTGTGTGTGTGGTGTGTGTGTGAGTGTGTGTTCTTGGTGTTCGTGGTTCCTTGTGGTGTGTGTGTTGTGGTGTGTGTGTGTGTTGTGTGTGGTGTGTGGTGGTGGTGTGTGTGTGTGTGTGTTGAGTGAGTGTGTGTGTGTGTGTGTGTGTGAGTGTGTGTGTGTGTGTGTGTGGGTGTTGTGTGTGGTGTGTGGTGTGTTGTGTTTCTTGGTGTTCGGGGGTTCTTTGTGTGTGTGAGTGTTTGGTACTTGGTGTGTGGTGTGTTGTGTGTGTTGTGTGTGTGTGTGT
>CM054149.1:55407494-55422494 GCA_028751875.1 Rapana venosa | reverse complement strand
TTTGTAATGACCGTCAGAAACGTCACATTGTATTCAACTTGTGTTGGCGTACTTACCAAACTGTTAGCAGTGTAGCAGATACCGTCTGCTCTGAAGACCTGGCATGCGGGGACCTACTTAGTGGGTATAGATTCAAAGGTCGTTTCCCAAAGTCCAACCCCTCGTCCACGTCGTGGGAAACGGAAACAGGTCAAGCTGGCTAACGGGGCTCTGGTGAAGCTGTGACTGGCCTAGCAAGCCGACAGTGGATTTACCAACCGCTAAGAAAACTGAAAAGAGACACAAACGGACGGATACCAACGGAAAACGACCTCGCAATGGAACGAACATCGAGATAGGAACAGTGACACATTGGAACTGGCATCGGGGCCCTAACAAACAAGGAACCAGAAATTGTGGAATTTGACAAAGAAAGACTCCATCATGGGCATTTCAGACACTAGGAAGAAAGGAGAGGATCGAAAAATCCATTTCAAACTTTTTTTTCCCCATCTGGAGTGGAGTCAGGAAAAGACCAGAGAGCACGCATGGTGTGGGATTCATCCTCCCACCCAAAATAGCAAAGAATCTCATGAGTACAGAACACATTTAGAAGACTGTTTTAATCCTGTATGAAAGACCAACAAAATAGTCTACTATATCCAAGCTATGCACCGTGAACGATTCCCGTACTCAAAGAAGGAGAAAGACTCATTCTATAAAGACTCTCGACCTCATCAACAGCACCCCTGACAAGAGGACCTGTATGTCTGGATGTTTTTTTCACGGCAGAGTTGGTGGAGAAAAACCGTGGACAAAACATTTTTGGGACCCACATGACCACGAACACTTGCAATTACAACGGAACCACGTGCGGAACTATTTTGCAGAGCTTTTGATCTGATATCACCAACCCCTTTTTCAACACCGAGCCTCCAAATTTTACACTTGGTACAAATGGAACGTTGAACATCTCGTCTCAATCAATTTTATCTTCAAGATCTAGAGCACGTTAAGGCATCAAAGACTTTTCAAAAAGCCATCCCCAATGCCACCTTGACACTAAACCACAGGCCTGTCATTCTAGCCCAGTACTCAGAAGAAGAAAATAACAACTGCTGGGAAGAACCAGCCTGAAAAGATCAACCTCCTCAAACTGGAAGAGAAAGAAGTGCAAGAAAGATTCACAGTGCTATCAAGGTGAAACTTTGACTCCAAATTTATACAACACCTCCCCAACATGGAGCAAGTCTGGGACACCTTCAAGCCAGCTCTCTTGAACACCTAAGGGAAGTTTGCGGGACAAAGAAATGTGGAGGTAAAAAAAGGAAAGCTACAGCTTGGTGGAACCAAGAGGTGAAGGAAGCCATCAAAAAAAAAAAAGCAGCTATATAAAGCTTGGGCCAAGACCAAGACAGAAGGAGGACTACGCCAAGTACAGAAAACGCAAGAAAAACATAGTAATCGTGTTGTGAAAGCCTCCAAAGAAAAATCTTGGGCGACTTATGGAAGAAGTTAAGTGAAATTTGCAAGAACTCCCCAAGAGAATTTTTCAAAAGTGTGGGAAGACGATGAGAGTAAGAAAATGAGCCATTCAATCCAACAACAGTAGTGAAGATGCAATGGAGGGCACTGCACAAAAGAAGAGGAAAAATTCGAAACGATGGGGAAAATTAAACTTTAAAGATCTTTTAAACCCATCTGGAGTACAAGCTTCCAGCTCTCAGTTCTCACCACGCTATAAAGACCAGTTAGAGCCCCAAATCCTTGAAGCTGAAACAAGAAAAGCAATTAAGACCAGCCCAAAGGGCAAAGCGGCAGGTGATGACGGCATAACAACCGAAGCCATCCTTGCATGTGGAGAAACGGGAGTTAAGTGGCTCACCATCATCTTCCAGAAAGCATGGGAAGAGAGGAAAGTACCAATGGACTGGCAAAATGCAATAGTGGTGCCAATTTGGAAGAAGAAGGGCAGCAAGAGAGACTGCAGCACCTACAGAGGCATTTCACTTCTCAGCCATGTAGGGAAAATGTATGCAAAGATTCTGGAACAGCGCACAAGAGCCAAAGCAGAAACACCTACTGAGCAATGCCCAGTTTGGCTTTCGGAAAGGAAGAGGGTGCACATATGCCATTTTCGCACTCCGACAGCTGTGTGAAAGAGCATCAAATACAACCAAGACCTGCATACAGTATATCGTTGATCAAGAAAAAGCTTTCGACCGAGTCAACAGAGACAAGCTCTGGAAGATCCTGGAGCAGTACGACGTGAAGGGGCGTTGCTGATAACATCAGAGCAATCTATGCGAACAGTATGAGCGCAGTCCGAACAGCCAGTGGAAACATCCGACTGGTTCCGATTACATCAGGGATCAGGCAAGGCTGCGTACTCTCTCCCCTTCTCTTCGTGATCTACATGGACCAGATCACAAAGGAAGCCAACCCAGATCTTGAGGCCCTGAACGAACTATTATTTGCTGACGACCAGTCCCTGATGAATCAGGACAAAGCAGCTCTTCAAGATCACACAGACCAACTCAACACAAGCTGCGAGAGGTATGACATGAAGATCAGTATCACCAAAACAGAAAGTTATGTCTGTCAGCAGAAATCCAGGAAAGCTGGACATCAACATCAACGGCATCCAGCTGAAACAGACCAAAGAATTTAAATACCTTGGCAGCCTCTTCACTGAAGATGGAAAATTGGACAGAGAGATAGAAACAAGATGCCAGAAAGCGAACGCAGTCAGTTACCAACTTGCCCTCCTTCTAAAACATTCCAGCATCCCAATGAGCACCAAGGCAAAACTCATCAACGCCATCTTCGTTCCAACACTCACATACCAGTGTCAGACATGGGCCCTAACAAAAGCCTTAGAGAGAAAATTGGTCACATGTGAAATGCGCTGCCTGAGAAAAGCTGTCAACAAGACCAGATGCAACAAGATCAACAATGAGGTGATCAGAGACATGGTCGGACTAACACCAATTCTCCACCATATCGAACAACAAAGGATCAGGTGGTTTGGTCACCTCACTAGAATGCCGCCCAACCAACCAGCCCTACGGGCATACACCACCAAATACAATGGCTGGAAAGCCAGAGGTAGACCAAGGAGACGATGGAGCGACTCCGTGGCTGACACCCTGCAAGCCCATGACCTGTCACTACATCAAGCCTCCCCCTAGCTGCAGACAGACGTCTGTGTCTCCCCGCGACGTCGAAGGGCACCAGCGGCAGATGAAAGAAAGAAAGAAAGAAGATTCAAAGGTCACATTCAATTCGTGGGGGTGGGGTGGGGTGGTGGTGGTGGTGGTGTGTGTGTGTGGGGGGGGGGGGGGGGGGGGGGGGGGGGGGGGACCCCCTGGAGGGGTCGAAAAATTAAAAGGGCCTTTTTGGCGCTTTGGGGGTTTTTTTTTTGGCCAAATTTTTTTAAAAAAAAACCCAAAAACCCAGGGGTTTTTTTAAAACTGCGGATAAAGAAAAGGGAAATTTTTTTTTTCCCCCCCCTCAAATTTTTTTTGTGGGGTTGCCAAATGAAAAAAATTTTTTTTAAAAATGCATGATAAAGCCAAAATTTTTTTTACAAAAAAAATTTTTGAATTTTTAAAGTTTTTTTTTTTTTTTTTTTTAAAAAATAAAAAATTTCCCCCACAAAAAAACCTAGATTTCCTTTTAAATTGAAAAAAAACGAATTCCAAATTTTTAAATGTGTAACGGGTTTTCCAGAGGTTTAAAAATTTTTTCCAAAAAACCAGAATGATTATACATTTTTTTAATTTTCTCACGGCTTTAATTTTTGGCCGTAACCAAAATTTTGAGAAAAAAGAGTTAATTCCCCCTTTCATTTTGGTTTTGTGTTTGGCCCTGGGGGGGGGGGGGGGGGGGGAAAATTAGGCCGGGTAGCTGCCAAAAGCCGGCCTTGTTAAGGGATTTCCCCCTTTTTTTTTGTTTCCCCCACTGTAACATTTAACTGGGGGTCCCCCAAAAAATGTGAAACAAGGCCCTCCTGGAATACTCTTTCCACCTGAACCTTCTTTTTTGGAAAAAGACTTGCAACTGAAGAAATTTGCCTTGGAAAGTTTGTTTTTAAGTTCCTCGCATTTAGGCAACATTACCCCCAATTTGCAGAGGATTATTTTTCTTTTTATTAGTATTTTAAAACTTAAAAGCTTTTTTCATGGCTGAAAGGAATCCACAGGGGAAAATTTTTTATAGCCACAAAACGGAATGTTTAACATGCTTTAACTTTTTAGCCTGGGAACCCCGATTTAATCGTGCCGATCCACTTGAAATCCTTCGGTTTGAGATTATAAACGAGGCCATTGATTTAGACTGCCACCCATTTCTTCCTTAGTTAAAACCGACCTTGGAGGGGAGGCTTTTTTTGACTGGGGGACGAAGACCCTTTCAAAAACTTTCCACCCCTGGAGTGTTGTTTTTTTCTTTTCCTTAACACTCTACGGGGCTGTCCCTTCTGCTAGCTATTGAGATTGTGATTACACAACGTGGAATTCGGTTGGCTTGTTTTAATACCCCATTTAGCAGGATCCTCCGACTAATATTCTTCTTTAAATGAATGCGGATTTGTTATAGAGTTTATGGAAAGCAATCTCAACTGACCACTTTTTTCAGTGTTAGAATCTCTACTCCCTAATACCTGTTTTTTAGGGGGCTTTTTGGTTTTTTTCCCTCCTTCCTAAAGTCCTCATAAAACGGGCCTTGTAAAAGACGAAATTCTAATCATTACTTAAACCTGCTCCATTTTGGAGGTGGGCTTTCCACGTGGGCGAATGACCTTAAAAACCTGGAGGCAAGCTGGATAAAAAAGGTAAGATACTTATCTCATTATCATAACTGTACGACTGGCTCTCTCTCTTCCATTTTTGATGAGATTAACATAATAAAAATTACACTAATCAGCCTTAAACATTTCTTTTTTATTATTGGATTTTTTTTAAAGCCTTTCTCCAAACTCTTGCCTAAATCGATGCCTCTACCCCTCCAAAATCCCCTTGGATCTTTTTTTTTTTTTTTTACCTGAAAACTCTTTAAAACCAAATTCTTTCATTGGCCAGCTACTGATGCTCCCGCGAAGGAGGAACCTGGGTGCAGCCATGATAAACTAAGGTATAATACCTCACTTATCTCTAACTTTTTGATGACCCCGCTCTTTACATTTCTTTAAAAAAAAAAATTACTCTCTCTCCTCCCTGATTCTTTTTGGGGTTTTTTGGGTTTTTAATTCTCTCTAACCTACTCCCCTTCTCTTTTCTCTCCTTCCCAAACTGCCCACTTCCTCAATTTTCTCCTCTTCCTTCCTCTCTCTCCTTTTAAATTTAACCAGAAGTTGGGCTATGGAAAACAAATTTTGATAGTGTTTGAAAGTATCCCACCCACACACACTCCTCTCCCTTCCTCACCTTCGACGATGACGTAGCAATTACCACGTCTGCACCCTTATTTTATCTCACAGCATTTACTTCCCCTCCTCCACCTTCTATTACTGCAAAAGAGTCTCTACATGATATTCCACGGGCTACATGCTAGACACTTCTCTTGTGTCCCTTTCACCAACAAAGAAGTAGCAACTTTCCCACTAATAACCTGAAGTTGGTCATGAAAAACAACAAAAACATGTTGAACCAACCCTCAGCCAAAGCATCACGTCTTCTCCCTGTGCCAATACACCACACAGGGACAGATGTGAAGCACCACCTAAACGGGAAGCACTCCAGACGTTTACGAACACGAACGTGTGCCCGTCAAAACATTAAACAAACACTGACTGAAAAACGCAGATATTGAAGAATCATGACTTTTTTACCAGATTAACTAACAAGATGTTGAGTTTTCCTCTAGTTGGAAGCACAATGCCATCCAAAAGGAACAAAACATCATATTGACCTCAGTTTAAATCAGTTCTTCCGCCATTGACAATGTACAGTGTAGCATGGTTAAATGTGATGCAACATCAGCAGTCTCTTTAAGGAAATCACTCCAAAAACATCTCTAGGGACAGTCACTCTGAATTTAAGCAGTAAAACAAAAGCCACACCCAAAAAAAAGTGTATACACACAGTTGTGACTTGCCAGCCACTGACAAAATCGTGTGGTACGCTACAGAGGAACGGGCTTTCTGGGTGACCCTTTTGCCACCTCTGTCAGTTGTTCCGGGAAAGCAATACAGGACAACTCGCTTGACATCTGGACATGCAACAACACGGGTGAAGATCTCTAAGATAACCCCCACCCAAACCCAAAGAAACTAAAGTTGATGTAGCCAGTAAAACCTGAAAAAACAAAATTTGGGTACTTGCAAACTCTTGACAGATCAGGAACATGCAGTCAAACTCCTAGATTTCAAACAGGGGTCTATTGTCCAAAGCCAGGAAAGTAATTTAGTCTTGACAGTAACGACTGCCGAGAAAAGGTAGATAACCCAAACGGGTTGTATGAAGAAGTAACAATTCCTGCAGAAACCTCCATCTCATTGGTGATTCCATCATTAATACCATTAATCCAAGATGAGGAAACACAAGCAATTTCTATTTAAAGTCTGCATTAGAGGCTTAACGTCCCAGCCTTATTCAGTGCTCACTGATAGAGCACCACAAGCCCAAGTCAGCACAGTCATTGGGGCGTGGGGGTGAACCGCCCTGCTCTAGCGACCCATCCCAACCCATTTGGGAAGAAAGCAAACTCTTTATGTAGGAGTGCTTTCCTACGGCCGTATCACTTTTAGCTCTGTGCTTCCAGCTCGTGGAAGGCCCCCAACTTAATAACTGTATTGCTCCATCAAATAGAAATCTTCATGAAGCCTGTACTAGCATGCACATGGATATGCTAGATCATTATAGGAACCTTTATCACCCCAAATGGTGCCCCAACTTTCAGGCTCTGTACAATGATGTAATTCACCCCAGCATAAATGGACAAGCTCGTCTTGCAGTCAGTTTTAAACAGATACTTCCCCAGCCACATGCACGAACGTTTGCGCCCAGCAACAATGAGAACTCTCTTGGAGAGCAAGCTGGTGCGCCCTCGTAATCGTCGTGTTGTTTCCAACACAAGGATGTAAAACGTACAGCTCAGCATTGGCTTGGGGGTGAACCCAGATTGACTGGTGCTCCAGAAATCTAAATGTTCCACCCTTGTCATCTGTACAAGATTTCCCCTCTTTGCCCTCCCGGAACAGCC
Source organism: Rapana venosa (assembly GCA_028751875.1). NCBI lineage: Eukaryota > Metazoa > Mollusca > Gastropoda > Neogastropoda > Muricidae > Rapana > Rapana venosa. Next base: position 55,415,312 of record CM054149.1, on the reverse strand, counting down.
GTTCTCTGGTTGGGGATAGGATGGCCCACTGTTTTCAGGATCCATCTCCGGGTGTCCAACCATGGAATGGTTTGGAGGAAGGTAGGGGGGACGTGTCTGCAGGTGCTGTAAGCTGCAGACCCGGGTTTGACAGGGACATGAACCTTCGTTATGCTCAATCAGCTGCCCCCCTTCAACTACCCCCTATACAGCCTATCCAAACATTACATGACCCCTAACACTTCCTACCCCAGATTTCACCCTGCCTTACCCTTATCCCCCTTAGGGTTTTCCTGGTAGAGACTTTGCCCTTAACAGGCAAATCTCCCATACCACCCTGTAGCCCCAGGTTTTTACCCTCATGGTAGTGCTGACACTTTTTGCAGCTGGCTCTCACCTAATCCTGCTGGCCAATATGCTTCAACATCTTATGAATGTAGCATCCAAATATGGCATAGTAAATTGTGAACTGCATGGAATAAACGTAGCCTATGTGTTTGTATGTACAAAATAAACATGAAGTAATATTTTGTTATTTTGATGATAAAGATTAAAACTATTACTTTGCGCATGCTGATAGTAAAACTTGAAAATACCTGTGAAATGTGTTTTTTTTCTGACTTTACAGGCTCCTGTAATGTTGTTTTTCTGTTTTTGGTAATTTTACGGTTTTCCTATGTATGTTCAGAGTGTACTGTCATGAAGTGAATGATTTGGGCCCCGGGTGGGGCTCGGACAGGGACTTTATTCTGTTTGAAAATCATAAGGTTCCAGGCAAGAGTATTCACCTTGAGTGAATTGATAGCCTGGACATTGAACGTTATTTTTGGATGACTCTAAATCTGTGGCTTGATTTGATTCACTTCAAGGTTTTGCTTGCTTTCGCCTTCTTTGCTATTTAACTTTGCATTGTTATTGGTATTTTCATTCAAATTTTGACTTTCTGCTCTTTGTTTTTGTGGCTTGTTGGTGGTGTAGGCCTCAGTTTTTGTGCAGATATATTTTCGCATTAATAACTAGTCTCCATTTGCAACTTTGTATGGTTGGTTTGTTAAGATTGTGCATGTCAGAATAAGATTGGTTTTAGTGAATGAATATTTCATTGTTTGACTAATTCTATACATTATGACAAATCTGTCCAATTTCCGATGGTTGGCTAACTAGATATGGATTCAAAGTAGGCTTTTAAATGTTTGTCATCTGCTAAATAAAGTTTCAGATTTGCCCTCCATTTTGTCAAATGTAAATAGTTCCTTTCATATTTTTGGCTTCTCCGATCAAGGTTGTCACATAATGTGGCAGATGATATAATTTCAGTTCCCGGGTATAATTCTATCAGACAAGATGCCAAAACCAAATTAGAAACAGGATTAATAACTTAAAATACATCAGTCATTAAAATTATAAAACAGATAACATTGTTTGATAACTATGTCATTGAATGTATATGGCTAGAAGTACGCCTGGGAAAAGGGGCCAAACCAATACTAGTAGGATTTTTGTATCGGGAAAACCCCGATGAACCCATTAGCTGGTTTGATAATTTTGAACAAATGATGGATGATGTTTGTAACTACTCAACTGAAATAATTTACTTGGTGAATTTCAATATTGATTTGCTTAAGCCTAATGATAAATGGAAAAAATCTTTCAGGTGTATAGTCTGGTCACAATTGGTAAAAATTCCAACAAGGAAAACTCCACATTCGAAACATTGATTGACCACATATACACAACCAATCCATCTAACATTGTTGAAAATGTCTGTACCTGTTATGGCCTTTAAACGATCACTATCCTGTATGTTTTACATGGGTCAAAAAAAGGGGCTAAAATACCCAAATGCAAACACAAATACATTTCTTTTCGCAGCTATAGAAAGTTTAATGCAAACATTTTTTTTCCAACTTATGTAAAGCTAACTTCTCTTACGGTTATCAGTGTCTGACCCACATGAAGCACTTGAAATTTGGTATAATATTTTTTCATCAATCTTTGATAGTCATGCTCCTCTTAGAATCAAACGTGTAAAAGCTAGAGATAAACCACCCTGGTTAACTAATGAAATCACTGAAGCCATAGCCGTCCGAGATAATTTACTAAAATCAACAGGAAGAGATGAAAAATTTAAGGAGCAGCGAAATAAAGTGACATTCATGAAACGAATTGCAAAAAAGAAATATTTTAGTGAGTTAATAAACTCTAAGAAGGAAAACAAAGTCTCTCTTGGAAAGCAATTAATCCCGTTAGGGCCCGGGAAATCATCTTCATCATGTGCTTATCGGTATGGGTCTATCTGCAGAAAATGATCAATAAACACTTTTGTTCTATTGCAGAAAAATTGTAAACATTGACCGCTCAGAATTCAATGACTTACATCTTTTACAGGAATTTTGTTTAAATCAGAGTCAAAAAGTCTAAACTGTCCTTCAAATATATTGGTGTGCATGAAGGCATAAGGAATTGTGTTCATTAAAAACAAACAAGCTCCCGTGGTTTAGATAATTTAGACAGCAAAATTTTGAAGATTTCTGCGCAAGATCTCTGGAACATCTTACATTTTATCTATAATCTCTGTATTGAAAAAAGTTGCTATCCTCAAAAAGTTTAAAGAGCCAAAGTTATACCTGTTCTTAAATCTGGAGATCCAAATGACCCTTCCAACATGACCTATTTCGATTCTATCTATCTTATCTAAACCTTTAGAAAAGCATTTAAAGCAACATCTTCTGTCACATTTACTAAACATAACTTATTTCATCCTAATCAAAGTGGCTTTAAGAAAATCATTCATGTATACTGGGACCAGCAACATCATAGAGCAAATGGCATTTAAATATTAATAATAATATATCTTAAAAGAGCAATTTTTGTAGACTTTGCCAAGGCATTTGACTTTTATTGATCACAACCTCCTAGTAAAGAAACTGGCAATGTATGGTTTTGCGCAGACTCACTAAAACTAATTACCTCTTTTCTTGATAAAAGAAGACAAGCTGTTTTTTCAAGATTCAATTATGTCGTCCCTTTTGGCCAGTGAAGTATGGTATTCCCCAAGGCTCTTTGCTAGGGCCCGTCCTTTTTCAATATATATCAATGATCTTCCCCTCCATGTTTCTTCACTTGTGAACTCTTTGCCGACGACACCACCATACATACAGCGAAACATGATGTAAACTCTTTAAAGGGAAAATTTTGCAAAAGGACTTAAACAAATTCTAGCAGCATGGGCAGAGTGCAATCACATGGCTTTTTCATCCACTGAAACAAAATTCATGGTTGTTGCAACAAGACAAAAGCGACAAAACTTTAAAACAAACTAAATGGAATAAAGATTTACGATAAAGTATTAGAAGAAGTCAGCTCATATAACAAAATTGGTCTACATATTGATTAAAAACTTGTCATTGGTCTGATCATGTTTTTAGTATTTCAAAAAAATTTTTAAGAAGCTATTCCAACTTAATCAAATAAAACATTTCTTGATCAGCATACTCGAAAAAAATATTCTTCTCGCTTATATAAAACCTGATCTTGATTATGCATCTACATGCTGGGATTTGGCAAGTAAAAACTGTTTTCGACAACTTGAGAGAGTATATAAACGTTCTCTCAGTTAATTCTGCTTTTAAAAAACTTCCTTAGAAACTAGTAGCTACAAAGAGTTGAACATTCTTCCTTTTAGTTTACATTGTTCTTTTAATTTAAAAGGTGTATTTATGTATAAGATTATGAATAAAACTAGCCCTCATTATCTTTGTTCAGCGGTTCCCTATTAAAACTGTTCGTAACAAAAAGCAGTGTTGTTTTCTCCTCATCCAAGAACCGATCTGTTTATGTCATCCCTTGTTATATCGGTAGCAAGTTATGGAACGAAATCCCCAAACCTTTATAAAAGAGAAAAGTAGCATATCATCTTCAAAAAGCGTACCACACACACTTGTTTAATTTTCTGTAATATGCATTGGGTGAGCCGGGGCTTGTTGAACTCTGTGTGGGGTGAGTGTGTATGCGTGCAAGCGCGCGCAAATGTGTGTGGTGTGTGGTGTGTTGGGGTGTGCGGTTTTGTTTTGATGCTCTGTGGGGGTGGGTTGTTGTTGTTGTTGTTGTTTTTTCTTCCAATAATGGGTTTATTGTTTGATTTTGGGCGGTGTAATGTGTGGCTATGGTTTTTGATGATTAAAGACATAAGGCTGTTATGATATGTGAGGAAATGTACATGTGTATGGATTTGTATCTGCACGAATTTTGTATTTTGTGCAAGCTCGCACTTGTATTTGCGTTTTCCGTGTATGTACTTAGGGTAGGTTGTGTGTTGTGCGTGGGTGCGCCGTGCGTGTGTGTGTGAGTGTGTGTGGTTGATTTTTGGGGGAGGGTTATCGTTTAGGGAAGCGGTGTCAGGATGGGAGTTTTTCCCGTGTCTCACGTTTTGTTTATTTATTCGATTGTTACTTCGTGATCTTCATTGATTTCATGACTTCAGTCAATAATTGAATGGCAATTGAAGATCATTTCTTGCTTTTGACATTATCTGTTGTTGATCATTGGTTTATTTATGTTTGTTTCTCTTTTCCCCCCAGAGGGCCTGGGGTAAAAAAGCTCTGGTATCCATTACCCTCATTAAAATATTCGAAGTTCGGTTCGAGTTCTCCTCTCTCTGGGATTTTTTTTTTGTGGTTTGGGTTTTTTTTTCTTTCTCTCTTTTCTCTCTCTGTGTTTTTTGTGTGTGGGTTTTTGTGTGTTTTTATGCTCTCTCTCTGTATTTTCTTTTTTGTAGTTTAAAAAAACCCCCATTTCTCTACTCTCGTGTTCTTTTTTGTGTTTTTCTTTTGATTTTTTTTGTATTTTTCTATTTAAATTTAATCACTCCAGACCATCTGTGTCACTGGTGGTAGTATTACACTCCAATTACGGGGGCATTTGTGTAAAAAGTATAGGGCACGAGTCTGCTATCGTCAATTGCAAAAGAAAGATTATCCGCTTTGTAATCATTTTGGGTTTGGAGGGAAGGGGTATGCTGGGAAGAGGAGGAGGGAAGTGGTGGTGGGTGGTGGGTGGGAGGGGGTGGTGAGGATGCGTAGTTTGCGATGTTCATACCTCTTTGCCCACCCCCCCCCCCCCCCCCGGGGCTCTTTAGCTGTTGTGTGTGTGTGTGCTGAAGGTAGGTAAGGTGGGTCCTTCCTGCTCACCTGTGACAGCGGGTCAGTGGGTTGAGAAGGCACACGGTGCAAGCATCGCTCTGCATAGAGAGTTGTGACCATCATCATAGAGTTCAGCACTCTGCTATAGAGTTGTGACCATCATCATAGAGTTGTGACCAACAGCATAGAGTTGTGACCAACAGCATAGAGTTGTGACCAACATCATAGAGTTGTGACCAACATCATCATCAGCACTCTGCATAGAGAGTTGTGACCACCAGCATAGAGTTGTGACCATCAGCATAGAATTGTGACCAACATCATCGAGTTGTGACCACTATCATCACTCTGCTATAGAGTTGTGACTGACCACCAGCATAGAGTTGTGACTGACCACAAGCATAGAGTTGTGACTGACCACAAGCATAGAGTTGTGACTGACCACAAGCATATCAGTGTCGCTGTGAGTGCTGGATACTGGCCACAGTCTGATACCACGTCCTTGGTGTGGGTAACATTGTCGCACAGTAAGTTAACAGGCATATCTCTCTCTCTCTCTCTGTCTGTCTCTCTCTCTCTCTGTGACTCTGTCTGTCTGTCTGTCTCTCTCTCTCTGTCTGTCTGTCTGTCTCTCAAGGGCTGAAAAAAGCCATCAGGGGGAATGCTTATCTGTAACCCCTGGAATGAAAGAGAATTCATTCGTTCATTCTACACGGGTGCTATAGCCGAGTGGTTAAGACCGTTGACTTCAATCCCATGGGTCCATCAAGTCGTGGGTGTGAATCTCAGCAGCATCTGGTAAACTAAGGATGGGGATATTTACGATTTCTCCCAGGTCAACTTCAAGTGCAGACCTGCTAGTGCCTTAATTCCCTTCGAGTATACACATACGCAGAAGGTCAAATATGCACGTTAAAGATCCCGTAATTCATGTCAGTTTTCGGTGGGTATCGGAAGCACGAACATACCCCGCATACATCCCCAAAGTCAGGAATGCGGCTACCTTCATGGTGGGAGGCAAAAAACGGCTGCATACGCAAAATCTCACCATTGGTAAACCTCGGAGTTCTAGCCGAGGAACGAAAACTTCATTCATTCATTCATTCCTTCATTCCTTCCTTCCTTCCTTCCTTCTCTCTGTTCATGTCTCTCTTGCAATCTGTGGATAGGAATCTTTAGCAGGATCGTCCATGCACAGACATGGTTTGTGTATTGATCTTACCTTTGCCTGCACACACATGGAGAGCTATCCTGACCTTCAAGGTCACACCACTGAGCTGTTAGTCGGTTGCTTGAATGGGTAAGGTATTTTATTCTTTGTTTCATATTGCTTGAACTACCTGATCAGTATATCATGCAATATTGAAAGAGTATTGTTGGAGCAGCTGCCGAATGTTGCTACTGTGAATTTAATCCGTCACAATGTGTGTGAATAATGATAATGACAGGACTTCTATGAAATGGCTTATCAGGATTAGGCTTGTGTTTAGGTAACGATTTCTGTCTTCAGTCACATTGTGTTTAGGTTACACTACCGGGTTAATTTTGAGCAGTTTGCCTTCTATTTTCATATATCACTCTTGCATTCCTACTACACGTACTGAGGCATCCACAGAAATAAAAACCACTTATGTAAAAGATTAGCCCCTGACTCAAAACTCAGGGCAATTTGAACAAATCTGGTAGGTGAACTTAAGTTTTTTTTTAGCAAACACTAGTACCCCCTCAGTCCTTTGTCGCCTGCTAGCTGCCTGACCACAATATGCATGCGCGGGTCAACACTGTAGGAACACAAGCAACCCTCATTTGATGATCATTTCCCACTTTCTTATCACTACCTGGTGTTAATCTATGACATCAACCCCCCAAAACAAGTACACAGTGCATTTTTTCATACTTTAAAAAATATGTGAAAACCACCAAAGACTTTTCTGTCTCACACTCTATAGAAGATACCACGTGTCCCAGAACCTGGCCCTTGGAGTGTTGCCTCAATGAAGCCAGTGCACAGGAAGCCAGGCCTATCAGCTTGTCAGGGGAGACCACGCATAGACGGTTTTCCCGATCTTTGGCTAGAGGTCGAGGTTCACCAATGATGTTTTTTGCATATATTATATGCAACCGTTCATGCTCACCATGAAGGTTGCCGCATTTCCACTCCGAGGACGTATGCTGGGTGTGTTCGTGTTTCCGTAACTCACCGAACGTTGACATGGATTACAAGATCTTTAACCTGCATTTTTCATTGGTGGATCGGTGGTCTAGAGGTAACGCGCCTGCCTAGAAAGTAAAATTTCCGGGTCGGAAGTGTGCGGTGGTTTGATCCCCGTTTGGGCCAGAAACTTTCCCCCCCCCCGTTCACTAGACCGTGAGTGGTGGTCTGGGTGCTAGTCTTTTGGATGAGACGATAAACCGAGGTCCTGTGTGTTACACATAATTATTTAGCGCACGTAAAAGAACACATGGCAACAAGGAAGTTATCCCTAGCGAAATTCTGTAGAAAAAAAGCCACTCTAACAGGGAAACAAATACAGTTACAGAGAGGAAAAGAAAAAAAAAAGGGTGGCGCTGTTCTTGTGGCGATGCGCTCTCCCCGGGGAAGAGCAGCCCGAATTTGACGCAGAGAAATCGGCCGTGACTTAAAATGGTATAAAATAAAAATAAAATAATGAATAAAAACCAAATTAAAAATTTCTGT
>CM054149.1:55382494-55402494 GCA_028751875.1 Rapana venosa | reverse complement strand
TTTGGGAAAAAGAGTGCAATGGTATTTCCTGCTCCTCTCATGGCCGGACCATGCTTGGTTTGCAGGTGATCTCCGTCAGCCACACCATCTTCCTCAGTCGCTGACAGCGTGCTCTGGGAAGGTCGTTGCTCGCATCTGATTCCTCAGTTGACTCCGAGGTTCACTAATGTGAATTTTGCGTATGCGGCCGTTTTTGTTCATCCATGAAAGAGCCGCATTCCGACGTCGGGCTGGTATGCTCGTGTGTCCGAAACCCGCCGAAGCTGTCATGAATTATCACTCTTCATGTATCCATGAGAGTCCGTGCGAACTCGGTGACGTCTGGTGAATACAGGAGGGATTTTTACCATCTTCCAGGTCAACTTCAAGTCGACCTGCCAGTCCTTAATCTCTTTGTGCACATACACATCTTAAGATCAAATATCCGCGTAAAGATCCGGAGCTCGTGTCAGCGATTGATGGGTTGTGGGAAACATACGATCATACCAGCATACATTCCCCGAAGGTCGGAATGGCGGCTACCTTCATCTCATCGTGGACAAAAATGGCGGTCGCATACGCAAAATCTTGCCATTTGGTGATCCTCGAGCCTAGCGAGGAAAGAAAAAAACAAAAAAACCCCAAGGAAAACAAGAGATGTAAAATTTGTTAGCACAGTAACTGATTATCCGTCTTAAACACTGATGAGCAAACCTGCAGAATAACTGTTTTAAAATCAAATACTGAAAATGTGATCTAAAGAATACAGAAAAATAAGAAAAGTAAATGTGTTTCAGTTCAAGGAAATATCGCTAAATTAAGTGGATGATTGTTGTTGTTTGCAAGTTAAAAACAAAGTACAGAATACCTATATAGGCCAAAGTCAATATAAAGATTAACCACTGGATTGTCAACGCATTTTAAGACTCCTTTTTTAAAATGAACAAACAAGAAAAAGTGCCAGAGGAATAGATAAAGCCGCCGAAGAGGTTTTAATAAAGATAACTGGCTAGCTGCATTCAGAATTTGATGCTCATTTTCTTGTTCTGGATGAAACAGCAAAGAAAACATGAAGAAATACAGAACCATACCAACAACAGCAAGCAGCCCAGCAACCAACCATCCCTAACTAACCCTCCCAAACCACCACCCACGCCTACTGACCAACCCATCACCCACCTACCCACAAGCAAACCACAGCCATCCACCAACCTACCAACCAACTCACCAACCAAACACTCACCAACAACCTACAAACCCACCAACCTACCACCAACCAACATAACCAACTAACTCACCCACTCAACACCAGAAACAAACACCCCCGTCCCCTTCGACCAACACAATCACAGACTTACAATTAATGTTATCCACTCCTCCCTACTCTGTCCACACACCAGACAAAGGCCGGATACCAAGAACGGACAGACCCTCAAGAGTTTCCCTTTTTTTCTTTTCTTCTTTTTTTTCCTTTTTTTCTGCTGCTGCTCCCCTCCTCCCCTCCTCCTCCTCCTCTCCCGTTGGGTTTTTTACCAGTCAGATTGTTTGGGGGAAAAAAGGGGCATGTTATTTCCCGCTCCTTTTTTTTTTTTTTTTTTTTTTTTTTTTTTTTTTTTTTTTTTTTTTTTTTTTTTTTTTTTTTTTTTTTTTTTTTTTTTTTTTTTTTTTTTTTTTTTTTTTTTTTTTTTTTTTTTTTTTTTTTTTTTTTTTTTTTTTTTTTTTTTTTTTTTTTTTTTTTTTTTTTTTTTTTTTTTTTTTTTTTTTTTTTTTTTTTTTTTTCCCCCCCCCCCCCCCCCCCCCCCCCCCCCCCCCCCCCCCCCCCCCCCCCCCCCCCCCCCCCCCCCCCCCCCCCCCCCCCCCCCCCCCCCCCCCCCCCCCCCCCCCCCCCCCCCCCCCCCCCCCCCCCCCCCCCCCCCCCCCCCCCCCCCCCCCCCCCCCCCCCCCCCCCCCCCCCCCCAAACCCCCAAAAACACTCCCCAAACAACCTACAAACCCCCCAAACCAAAAACCAAAAAAATAACCAATAACTCACCCCCCAAAAAACCAGAAACAAAAACCCCCCCCCCTTCGACCAACAAAATCCAGATTTAAAAATTATTTTCCACTCCCCCCCTTCTGTCCACCCAGAAAAAGGGCCCGTCCGAACGGAAGCCCTCAAGAGTTCGGAAAAGACTTAAAACGGTCACATTTTTTTCCCCTCGGGGGGCCCCTCCGGGCCCCCACCGAGCCGCTCCCTCCTCTCCGCCAAACCCAAATCTCCGGGAGACCCCCCGCATTTTTCCAAGCTAGAGAAAGAACGTCTCACACCACAAAGTTTAACTCAGCAAACCACCCCAACAAAGCGAGCAAAAACAAAATGGAAAGGGCCTAACCCAGTCCTGATGGGAAAAATCCCGGTGAATAAAGGATGAGATGATAAAAAGGGGAACGTTGGAAATGGTGAGGAAAGGAAAGAGTTGCCAAACAAAAGGCACCGGATCAAGAGGGGGCGAGGAAGTGTGGAAAAGAGGGCGGCAAGGAAAGGCTAACTTTCGAGAAGGTGTTGGAAAACCCCGGGAGAAAATTCTGGAGACTAAAAGTTGTTTTTTTTGTTTTTTTTGAGCTTTTTTTGAGCCCATTTTTTACATGGGGGGGAATAATTCAAGAAACCCCCCCAAGGAAACAGCTTCGGCTGTTCCCAGTTGAAGGGGGAAACTTGGGCCTTTCTCAAACCCCCCCAAATTTCCCCTTAAAGGGACCCCCTTTTTAAAATCAGGGGAAGGGGTAAAAAGGGGGGGAAAAATGGGGTATTGGGCCCCTGGAATTGATCACCCCCCCCCAAGAAAAATATTAGGAAAAACCCAATTTTCAAAACAAAAAAAAAAGAACAAAAAAAAAAAAAGCAAAAAGGAACCCCAAATAACAACTTAAGCGGCCAACCCCCCCCCTTTAAACCCTCCCCTCATTATGTCTGTCTGCTCTGTCTTGTGTCTGTGATTTTTCCCGTTATGAATTTTTATTCATATTTTTTTTACAAAAAAATTTATTTGTGATTTTTCACCTTTTTCTTTTTTTTTGTATAAATTGTTTTTTAACCCCCCGAAGTCAGAATAGGCTCCAAAATGTGTGGTGGTGGCGGGGGGGGGGGTTGGGGGGGGGGGGGGGGGGGGTCCATACCAAAAATCTCACCATGGTAAAACCTGGGAGATTAGAACCGGGGGACGGAAAACAGCTTTAAAACTAGTTTGTAGTGTTCTAGAACTTTTAAAAAACAAAAAACTTATTCCTTCTCCATCCGAAAATGAAGTTCAATCAATAAATCAACCAATCGTCTTCAATAATAATAAACCAATCAAAAACCAACCAAACCGCAATAAACCAATCAAAAAAACCAATCTTTCATTTAAAAAAAACCCAACCAACAACCCCCCATCCCCACCATTCCCCCTTTTTTATTCAGTCACTCACTCTTTCACCAGTACTCAGTCCCACTCAGTACTAATCCTCACCCCCCACCCACCCACTCATCACTAAACCAGGCCCCCAAACCCCCACCACCCACCCAACAAACCAACCAACCACCCAACCAACCACCCACCCGCTACCCCAACCCCCCCCAAAACCAAACCCTATCACCCAAACCCAAACCCAAAAACCAAAAATCCAACAAACCAAAAAACCAACCAAACCCAAACCCAAACAACCAAACCCAAACCCACCCACCCCCACCCAGCAAACCCAACCACCCAACCAACCTATCACCCAACCAACCAACCAACCAACCAATAAACCCACCCAACCAACCCCCCAACCACCCACCCAACCAACCAACCCAACCAACCAACCACTCAACCAGCCAACCAACCAACCAACCCAACCACCCCCCACCCCACCCAACCAACCACCACCCCCCTCACTCCTCCTCTCTCCCCCCCAGGTGGCTGGAACAGTGGGAGTACACAGACAATGCCGCTCGGCTGGAGGAGGTCTCTCTGCCGGCCTACGGGAAGTACGGCTACATCCCGGGCTTCGGGCTGACCCTGACCAAGTCTGGCCTGGAAGACATCTTCCAGCTCTTCCTCCGCGACTCCGTCCCCCGGGACACCCTTCTGCTCAACAAGCCTGTCCGCACCATATTCTGGCAGCCCTTGGAGAACAGTGCCAGGAACTCTGTCAGCAACGTCGGTCTTGAAACCTGTGATGAACAAGGTCACGGAAAGAAGGCATTCAGGGACAAGCAGAACGACCTTGAAGGATCTCCCTCTGTCGCCCCTCGCTCTCGCCACGTCCCCAAAGAAAGTTCAGATCTCCCCCAAAACAGACACAACCCCGACAACCCACGAGGGAACGCACCACGGGTGGTCAAGCTCGTCTGCGAAAACGGGGAAGAGTTTTGGGCAGATCACGTGATCGTCACGTGCTCCGTGGGCTATCTTCAGGAGCAGGAGGCGGCCATGTTCCGGCCTGCTCTGCCCGGGAGGATGCGGGAGGCCGTCCGGCAGATGGGCTTCGGGGTGGTGGCCAAGCTCTTCCTGGTCTGGGACAGGCTGGACCGCGTGCTGGACCCCGACATGGAAGGCGTCCAGTTGCTGTGGCTGCAGGGTCAGTCTGTACAGCCCCCCTCTGACCGCTCTGCCCGCAAGACCCGGGTAATGTCCGTAGTCGTGCTTTGTTGATTTATCCCCCAACCCCCCCCTGTCTCTTTTCAGGCCTCCCCCTTGATCTAGTGGTTTAACACCCTTCCACTTCTCACGGATAGGTCCAGGAAGTGGCGGGTTCCAATATTGGCGGGCGTCTGGTGAATTAAGGGTGGGTTTTTTTTTTAACGATTTTCCAGGTCAACTTCAGGTGCAGACCTGCCAGTGCTTGAATTCCCTTCGTGGATATACACATGCAGAAGATTTAGTATTAACGTTCAATATCAGGTATATCCTGCCAGTGTTCGGTGAGTTACGGAAACATGTACATACCCAGCATGCATCCCATAAGTCGGAATGCGGCTACCTTCGTGGCGGGCAAAAAACCTGTCCTGTATGCAAAACCTGACCTTTGGTGAGCTCTAGCCGAGCAACTCAAAACGTCATAAAAACATCTTTCTATGATTTTTCAGATTTATCCGCTCATCTTTATTTTTCCACAGGGTGTTGATATAGCTGGCTTACTAGCAGGGCAGGGTCATCTTTGGATGGTAACCTTTCGTAAATTGGTGACAGTGGACTGATCGAAAATCAGGCAGGACTCGTGAAGGAGCTATAGAATGATGTAGATGGTGTGTGTGTGTGTGTGTGGTGTGTGTGTGGTGTGTGTGGGGTGTGTGTGTTTTGTGTGTGGGGTGAGTGAGAGTGTGTGTGAGTATAAGTGTGTGTGTGTGTGGGGTGAGAGTGTGTGTGTGTCATAATCTGTTGTTATTGATTCAGGGCCACATCCGCGTGAATGATTTGAATACAAGAATTTTGCTTTGATTGCTTATAAATTTCGCGCTACAGAAATTCCATGCATCAAATCACCATCACCATCATCATCATCAATCATCATCACCCTCCACCACCTACCACCACCACCACCACCACCACGCAACCTACTCACCACCACCACCACAACCACCACTACAACTACTACTATTCTGCTGCTGCTGCTCCTGCTACCACCACACACCACCACCACCACCACCACCTCACCCACCACCACCACACCACACACCACTACGACTACTGCTACTACTACTGCTACTGCTACCGCACAACACTACTACTAACTACAACTACTACTACTACTACTACTACTACTACTACTACTACACTACTACAAACGTTTGCTGCTGCTGCTGCTGCTACCACCACCACCCCCAACCACCACCACCACCACCACCACCACCACCACACACCTCTCCCCACCACCACAACTACTACAACGTGCTACTAACTACAGCTACAGCTAACTACTAAAACCCCCTTAACCACTACAACTACTAACTACTACTACACTACTACTACAACTACTACTACTACTACTACTACTACTACCTATACTACTATCTACTACACTTCTGCTGCTGCTGCTACTGCTGCTACTGCTGCAACTTCACTAACACTACTTACTACTACTACTACTTACGACAACAGACTACTACTACTACGACTACTACTACATACTACTACTACTACTACTCTACAACTTACTACGACACTACTACTACTCCTACTACTACAACTACTACTACTACTACTACTACTACTACTACTACTTCTGCTGCTAGCTGCTGCTGCTAAAACCACCACCACCACCACCACACCATCCACCACCACCACCACCACCACCACCACCACCACAACTACTACTACTGGGCTACTACACTGCTTACTGACTACCGTCTACAACTACTACTACTACTACTACAGGCACTGCTACTACTACTACTACTACTTACTACTCTACTTATGCTGCTGCTGCTGCTGTCTACCACCACCACAACCACACACCACCACCCAACCACCCCCACACTACTACTGGCTACTACTACTGCTACTGCTACTACAACTACTACTACTACTACTAATATTACTTACTACATCTTCTGCTGCTGCTACTGCTACTACGGCTGGCTACTACTACTACAACTACTGCTACTACTGTTTACTACTACTACTACTACTACTACTACTAACTACTACTACTACTACTACTAATACTACTACCTACTACACTACTCCCTCTACTACTAACTACTACTTCTGCTACTACTACTACTACTTACTACAGACTACGACCGACTACTACTACTACTAACTACTACCTACTACTAATACTTCTATTACTTCTGCTGCGCTGCTGGCTGCTACCACCAAACCACCACCCCCACCACCACCACCACACCGACCATACCACCACCACCAACCACCAACCACCACCACCACCCACCACTCACTACTACTACTACTGATCTTACTACTACTGCTACTGCTACCGCTACAACTACTACTCTACACTACTACTACTACTGCTACAACTACTACTACTAACTACAACTACTACTTTTGCTGCTGCTGCGCTTGCTCCACCACCACCACCACCACCACCACCACCACCACCAACCACTACTACTGCTACACTACACACTAGCTACAGCTACTTACTACTACTCTACTACTACTAGTACTACGACTTCTGCTGCTGCTGCAACTTGCTGCTACTGCTGCTAATACTACTATCAACTAACTGCTACTACTGTTACTACTTACTACTACAACTACAACTCTACTACTACTACTACTACTACTACTACTACTACTAAACTACTATACCACTACAACAACTACTACTACTATACTCCTCCTACTACTAACTACTACATCTTCAGCTTCTAGCTACTATTACTACTACTACTACTACTCACTACTATATACTACTACTACACTACTACTACTAACAACTACTACTACTACTACTA
Source organism: Rapana venosa (assembly GCA_028751875.1). Classification (NCBI taxonomy): domain Eukaryota; kingdom Metazoa; phylum Mollusca; class Gastropoda; order Neogastropoda; family Muricidae; genus Rapana; species Rapana venosa. Next base: position 55,395,089 of record CM054149.1, on the reverse strand, counting down.
CTACTACAACTACTACTACTACCACTACTCCCCCTAACTACAACTTACTACAACTACTACAACTACTAACTACGACGACGACGACGACCGACGACGACAACAAACTCTACAACTACTACTACAACCAACTACTACTACTACTTAACTACTCCAACCTACTCCTCCTACTCCTACATACTACTACTAACTACTTTGCTGCTGCTTTGCTCTGCTGCCACCACCCCACCACCACCACCAACACACCACCACCACTACTACTGCTACCTACTACTGCGACAGCAACTACTACCACAACAACAACTACTACTACTACACTACTATCTACTACAACTACCTACTACTACAACACAACTACTGACTACTACTACTACTACTAAAACTACTACTTCTGCTGCTGCTGCAACTTGCTGCTACGCTGCTACTCACACCACTGCTACTTACTGTTATACTACTACTACTACTACTACTATTACTACTACATACTACTAACTACTACACAACAACTACTAACTACTACTACTACTACTACAACACTACTACTACTACTATACTACTACTTACTACACTAATCTACTACAACTACTACTACTGCTGCTGCAGCTACTAGACATTTGCTGCTGCTGCTGCTGCTGCGAACCACACACCACCACCAGCCACCACCACCAACACCACCACCACCACCACCACCAACCACCACTACTACATAACTACCTCCCCTACAACTACTACTACTTCTGCTGCTGCTGCTACTACTACGACTACTACTAACTATACTACTAAACTACTAACTCTACCTACTACTACTACTACTACTACTACTACTACTAACTACTACTACTACTACTACTGCCACTACTACTACTACTACTACTACTACAAGCTGAACTACTACTACTACTAACAACACTACTACTACTAAAAACTAAAACATTACTACTTACTAAACGACGACGTAACGACGACGAACGACGACGACTACTAACTACAACACTACTTACTACTACTACTACTACTACTACGTACTACTACTACTACTAAACTACTATAAACTACTACTACTACTCCTCCACCTACCTCCTACTACTCTACTACTCCTACTTCCTACTAATCCTACTACTAGCTACTACTAACTACTACTACTAACTACTACTACAACTACTACTACTACTACTATCACTCACCACTACTACTACTACTACTACTAACTACTACTGCTACTGCCTATACAACTAATAACTCCTATTACATACTCTCCTCCTCCTCCTCTCCATCTCCTCCTACTACACTACTACCACGAACACTACTACTACTACTACTACTACACTACTACCACTACTACTACTACCACTACACTACTACTACTACTACTACAACTGCTACTCTACTGCTACTACTACTACACTTACTTACCAATACTAACCATTACACCACCACTACTACACTAATACTACTAACTACTGCTACTGCTACTACTACTACTACTACCATTACTACCATTATACTACCCACCACTACTACTACTACTACTACTACTACACTACTACTACTAACTACTTCTTTACTATCTACTACTACTCTACAATAACTACTACTACTACTACTACTCTACTCCTCCTCCTCCTCCTTCATCCTAAAAACAACTACTACTTACTACTACCAACTACTACTACACTACTGCTACTACTACGTACTACTACTACACTAAAAACTTCTGCATTTTGGAATGAGTAGACAAAATTGGGTCCCTAAAACAAGATATCAAAAAAAAACATTCACTAAATCTAAATCAGTCAATTACCAGTAAAAATGAAAATTTTTTTTTCTGAATAAAGTTTTAACGGGGGTACTAAATTGGGAAAAAACGAAATTAAATCTTTAAAAAAATTTTTACTACTAACTCACTACTCAAATACATTTACTACTACTAAACTACTATTTTAAAATACTTCGGGGCTTTTTGCTGCTGTTTACCACCCAACCCCCACCACCACCACCCCCACCACCACCCCCCACCACCCCACCACACCCCAAAACCCCCCCAACTATCTACACTGCACTACAGCAACTGCTACCCTCAACTACTACACACTATACTACTACTACTGCTACTATACTAAAATACTACACTATTTTTTTTTGCTGCTGTGGTGCTACCACCACCCCACCCCACCACCCCCACACCACCCCCAACTATTCTCTCTGTACTGCTCTATACAAATACTACTATTTCTTTTACCTACTTCTGCGTGCTGCTATGTGTACGCTGCTATACACTAAAAACTACTGCTACTACGTTTACTACTATACTCCTATACACTCTACTACTACTACTATACTCTACACTACTACTAACTACCACTATACTACACTACTATACTCCTTCTCCCTTCTATACTTCTGCTGCTCTGCTACTATTACTACAAACTTACTATACTATATATACAAATACTACTACACACTTCTACTCTACACTACAAATTATATACTATTACCATAATTCCCCACTATACTACTACTCCTACTATACTACACTACGACGACGACGACGCGAGACGACTTACTACAACAACTACACATTACTCTACTATACTACTACTTCCTCTACCCCCCTACTCCTATATTTCTTACTTTTGCTGCTCTGCGCTGCCCCCCCCCCACCACCACACCAACCACCCCCAAACCACAAACCGCTATTTCTACTGTATCTATACACCAAAATACTATACACTACTACTAACAAATACTACTCCCACTCTATTTAACTCTATCTACTATCTATATACTACTCTTCTGTGCTCTGTACGCTGCTACTGGCTACTACAACTACTGATACTTTTACTTTACTACTATTTTAAACTATACATACTCTACTACTACTACTACTTTATACAAATACTTCTACTACTACAACTCTACTACTACTACCCTACTACAAACCTACTATATACTACTATAACTGCTGCTGCTGCTACTACTTTGCTGCTGTGCTGCGTGCTACCACCACCACCACCACCACCACCACCACCCCACCACCACACCACCCACCACCACAAATACACCCCCTCACTATACTATACTTCTGCGTGCTGCTACTAATATACTATACTATACTACTAATACTTACTACTTACTACTATTTCTACTACACAACCTCTACTATACTACTACAAAAACCCGCCCTAACTACTACTCTACTTACTACTACTTACACATATCTACTACTACTACTACTAACACTACTACGACGACGACGACGACGACGACAGACTCTACTAAACTACTACTACTCTACTATACTACACTACTATCTATAACTACTTTACTACTAAACTACACTACCCCTCCCCCTATCCAAAACCCCTACTACCCTACCCTCAATCCTACTACTATAATTTATATAATACTACTAATATACTCTATTTACTTTATTTTCACCACCACACCACTACTACACACTCTCTCTACTGCCAAACTCTACACTTTTACACCTCCTCCTCCCCTCCTCCTTCTCCCCCTACACTACACAAACCACTACTACACTATTTTACTACTATATACTAACCCAACACTACTACTAACTAATACTATACTACTACTAGCAACTGCTACTACTACTATACTTTTATACCATTACTCCACCATTTACTTATATAACTACAATGCTACTGTACTTACAACTACCTTACTCCTTTTTTCAACCAACACTAACTACATATCTACTATATACTACTACTTCTACTACTATACTACCTACTATTCCCCAAACACTACTACTCCCTCCTCCTCCTCCTAAAACAAATCTACACTACTCCCACTATACTACACTACTGCTAACTACTACTATACTCTATACTATACTATTCTACTCTACAACTACTTTTCCCATACACTACCCCCACTACTATACTACACTATACTATACTACTATACTACTACTCTACACTACACTCCACTATACTTCTACTACTAAAACTTTTCTCTACACTACTATACTACGACGACGACCGACGACGACGACTACTACAACTCATACATTTATACTCCTACTACTACTACTAATACTACTATTTACTACTAACTACAAACTACACTCCTACTTCCTACCCCTACTACCCCTATACAATATACTACTACTACTACTACACTACGACTCCCACCCCAACACTTATACTACTAAACTACTACTATGCTCTCCTACTTCTATACTACTATTATCCCTTCCCCTCCTCCTCCTCCCCCTCCATACTACACTATTCCACTACCACTACTACTATACTACTACTACTACTACTATCCCAACCCCACTACTACCACACTACTACTACCACTATACTCTAAAATATACTGCTACTGCTATTTTAAAATCTACCATTACTCCCTTACTCCCCCACTAAACTAATATACTACTTGCTACTGCTACTAAATAACTACCATTACTACCATTACTACCACCACTATACTACTACTCTACTATACTCTACTACTACTATACTAAAACCTAATACTACTCCTACTACCCCATATCTACTCCCTACTACTCCTACTACTACATATACTATACTACTATTACTCCCACCACCACTACATACTACTACTACTATACTCTGCTACTGCTAACACTAACTTTATACTCTCCTCCTCCCCCCTTCCCTCCTCCTCCTACTAACTAACTATACACACACCACTACTACTATACTACTATTCTAATATCCATTTCCACTATCCCCACTACTACTATCCAATATCACTCTATACTACTACTGTACGTACTTACAAATATCCCATTCCCTTACACCAAACTACTACACTAACTATAGCTACCTCCCTCTCTATACCTTTATACCATTACTACCACACTATTTAATACTATACTACACACTACTACTACTACTACTACTACTACTTTCTCACTTAACTCTCATTACACTACTACTACTATTACTCCCCTCCCCTCCCCCTAAAAAATACTACTATACACCATACTCTATATACTACTACCACACTACTACATACTATACTACTACTACTACTTACTACTAACTACTATACTACTACAACTCTTTTACCATCCCCACTACTACTACTACTATACTACTATACTACTACTACTACTATACTCTCCTACATTTTACATACTATACTACTACTATACTACTACTACTTACTACGACGCGACACGTCGATGACACGACGCGACGACGACGACGACGAGACAAACTCTACTACTACTCATTACTACTACTCTATTAACTACTATACTACTTTTACTACTACTCCACTCTATACTACTACCACTACTATACTACTACTACTGTACTGTATGTCTACTTCCCTTTATTTTTACTACTCTCCCCCTCCCCTCCTTTTAAACCCTCCTCTCCTCCTCCTCCTCCGCCCCCCCCCTCCTCCTCCCCTCCTCCACTACTACTCTACCTATACTACTATACTTACTATATACTATACTACTATAAATCCCCTACAACTACTACTATACTATACTAACCTTTATACCTTTTTACTACTATACTACTACTTATATACTGCTCTATATTTACTACTTATTTAGTATATGCTACTACTACCACGAGCGCTTTGATTTGTTTTTTTACAAGATTCAGCGCTATATAAATTCCTTTACATTATTATTATTTTTACCACTCTACCACTCTACAAACACTTCTACTTCTATCTATCCTACTCTATACACTACCACTTCTCCCCTCTCCTCCCCTCCCCTATACTCTACCACTCCCACACCACTTCTCAAATCTTACTACTACTACTTACTACACTACTTCTACTCATACTACACTCCATCCCACTCCCACCCCATAAAATACAACAACAACAAAAACAACCTACACTACTAACACTCTCTATACTTACCACCCCCACCACCACCACTACTATACTATACTCTCTCTACTACTAACTACTACAAAACTACTACTACTATTATACTCCCATAAAACACTACTACATTTAAAAACTACTACCACCTACTACTACTACGACTACAAACCTACTACTACACTACAACTACTAGATACTACTAGACTACTACGACACGATTTTATATTCTACTACTCTACTACTACTATTTCTATACTACTACTACTATACTATACTACACTACTACCTACTACTACCAATTTAAAATTACTTTTTACTCCCTATTTATTACTATACTACCCATACTTTACTTACTCCCCAACTATACTACTACTACATATACTATCCCAAAAAACTACTATATACTATCTATACTACTATTTATATACTACTACTACTATACTAAACTTCTCTACTCCCACCTACTACTACTATATTTACATATATACTACTACTCCCTTACTACTACTATACCACTAACAAATACTATCTATCTACTTATATACTACTACTACTACTAACTACCACCAATATATATAAATACTATACTACTCTACTACTACAAATATATACTACTATAATGTAGGGAATTTTAATGGGTTTGAATCAGTCAAGAAACAACAAAGGTACTCCCATCCCACTACCAACCCCCCCACTATACTACCTAACCCACCCTCCAATCCACTACTACACTATACTACTACTAACATACACTTTACTACTACTACAACTACTACTACTACAAACTAAAAACTACTACTACTTTTATCACTACTACCACACTACTACTACTACCACTACACTACTAATAAGATGGAATTTATTTAGCGCGAATCTTGTCAACAACAAATCAAGCTAACCCCACTACACACACCCCACTCATACTCTCCTCCCCCTCCTCCACTAAAATACTACTACCACTCCCACCACCCAAACCACCATATACTAACCACTACTATCTACAACTGCTATACTACTATATTTATTTTAAACCATTACTTACTACTATACTCTATACTATACTATATATATAATACCCCCCTCCCCCCCTCCTCTCCTACAAAAAACCCCACTCCATAAACTCCACACTTTTCTCCCACTACCATATACTACCACTACTACCCCACTACTCTACTACGACGACACGCAAACTCTACTACATACTACCACTACCATCCCACTCCACCCCACTAACTACTATATATATTCTACTCTCCTCCTCCTCCTCCTCTTACTACTACTCTACACTACTCCCACACCACTATCACTACAAACTACTACTTATCCCTCCTCCTACTACTACTACTACTTTTTACACTATACCACACACACCAAACACTACTACTACCACCACTACACTAACACCACCACCAGCGGGCTGTGTCCCGACAGGGGGCTTTTTCGGGGGGGCGGAAACGGGAGACTTTCTGAAAGGGCTTTGAGCGCGTGGCCACCCCAAAAGGGGCCCCCCACCGGGGGCCCCGGAGGGGAGCGGAAATCGGGAAACGTTCCCGGGAGGAAGGGTCGGGGACGTCATTCGAGCCCCGGGTGCAGTTTTCCCCAACCCTTCCCCGCCCCGACAAGTTGGGTAAAAAGGAGTCCAGTAAAGTCAATCCGTCCAGTCAATCAAGAAAGTCGAAACACTTGAATCTTCCTGAGGGAATTACAATACGGGGGCCATGCCAGGAAAAAGGGTGGATTTGGTATAGAGGTCTTGGTATTAGGCGGTCATCAAACAGAGTTCTTTCCCTTTAAAACAAAAAAGCGTGCGGAATTCTGTTTTTTGTCCTCATTTTTTTTCTGCCTTTCCATCTCTTCCTGTTTATCTAGTTATCAAATTCGTCTTTTTGGTCCTTCTTCTGCTTTTTATTTTTATTTTTTTTTAGTTTTTCGCAAAAGATTTTATAAGTAGAAAATTCTCTCCCACTTCAAAGGGGAAAGGCGGGGGCTGACTTTCAGGCGCTTAAGGCAGCCAAACGCATTTTCGCCGATGAAGATAAAATAGTTGCTGTCTGAGCGTCCAAGGAGGAGGAATAGGAATAGGAATAGGAAGAAGAAGAAGAAGAAGAAGAAGAAGAAGAAAGAAGAAGAAGAAAGAAAGAAAGAAGAAGAGAAGAAGAAGAAGAAGAAGAAGAAGAAGAGAGATTATTTCTGAATGATTCTTTTAGGGTAATAGGTTAAAGAGTACATGCGTTTTTACATTCAGCCATTAAAAATGAATAAGGGAATACAAATACGTTCATTATCACAAAGTAACACATTTGGTAGAGAGAGAGAGAAAGAGAGAGAGAGAGGAGAGAGAGAGAGAGAGAGAGAGAGAGAGAGAGAGAGAGTGAGAGAGAGAGAGAGAGGAGAGGGAGAGAGAGAGAGAGAGAGAGAGAGAGAGAGAAGAGAGAGAGAGAGAGAGAGAGAGAGATGAGAGAGAGAGAGGAGAGGTGGGGAGGAATGGTAGAGTAGTTGAGCATTGGGACTCGTGATCTGAAGATTGTCTGGGAGTAGGCTCGAATCTTGTTGAACATTTCCCAGCTGAAGACATTGAGGGATTCACCCAGAATATGCACTCTGTCTCACTCTTCCGACACTGGAATACATACTTGATGAAAGTTTGTGTGTTTAGCCGTTTTTAAGTACATCACTCAATATATAGGCAGCCACACTGCGACGTCAGGAGATTTGTTTTCATTCCTCGGCTAGAGCTCCAAGGTTCACCAATGGTGAGATTTTGCGGATGTGATCGTTTATACTAAGCAAAAGTATTTTGACATAGACTAGACCATGGCATTTTGCTTACATTAACTGACAAAGCTTTCGGCCAGCTAAAACTTAGGGATGTCAAAATACTGTTTCAGAATCACAACACAACACGATAAAAGTTATCAGGACATTAACATGTCATGTGACTGGACATAAGAGAAAACACAGATATACTGTTGTACTGTCTCACAGAGAGGACTGAGACATATTGTTTTTCTTCTTTTGTTTTTGTATATTTTGTATTGTTTATCATATGCCCGCACATAACGTCTGTCTGTCTCTCTGTCTATGTCTGTCCTTTTCTGTCTTTGTCTCTGTCTCTCTTCATGTGTCTGTCTCTCTGTCTCCCTGTGTCTGCCTTCCCGGCTGCACGCACGGACGCACGCACACACACATACACAACACACACACACACACATACACACACACACACATTACACACACACACACACATACACACACACACACATACACACACACACACACACACACACACACACACCACACACACACACACAACACACACACACACAACACACACACCACACAAACACGCACCCACACACACTTTTGTCTTCATATATCAGGAATCACCTTTTGTGGGGGTGGGGGTGGGGGGACCATGTCATTCCAGAATTGAAATAAAAAGTGAACTCAAATCCTAACTGTGTGCAGATCGGTATGGCATGACAACCAGTACATCCGGGGCGGCTACAGTTACATCTCAGCCCGTATGGAATCCCACACCCACGACCTCCTCTCCCTCCCCCTTCCCTCCCCTCAGGTGGGTGTTAATTCTTCGGCTTTTAGAAAAACAAGTGTTTTGAATGTTCATCAGATGGACAGCTCAGCCTCTGTGACGAAGGCAGCTGTACTCTGCTGCAGGTCCTCTCTCCCAGTCTCCACAGAGCTTCTTAGCCACTACAGGGGTGGTGTGGGTCAGTCAGGCCAGGTCCTCTTTCTTCAGAGTGCTGCCTCATGTAGCGGGCAGGACTGTGTACAGCACAGGGTCTGGTGTCTGGCTGCTGCTGCCAGTCTGGCAAGGCCACTGACCGCTGTGTGGCCTGTTATGTGGAGTTTTGCATACATATGGTGGTTTAGGCGGTTGTGGCCTGTTCTGAGTCTGAATATCAAAGCGCTTTGATTTGTCTGTGCAAGATACAGCGCTATATAAATTCCATTTATTATTATTATTATTATCATTCTTCTTTTCTTCTTCTTCTTCTTCTTCTTCTTCTTCTTCTTCTTCTTCTTCTTCTTCTTCTTCTTCTTCTTCTTCTTCTTCTTCTTATTCTACAGACCTGGTCCTGTCGTGAGAGAGGTAGTAGAAGGGGTTGACCTGTGTGTAGTGTGGATGTTGCTGCATCCACCTGTTGTGCTGCTTGGACTTGATGATGGTCTTGGCATCAGAAAAATCCCTGACATACCTGTACATCCACCTGTCCTTACCTTGTGCCCTCCTTTGCCAGGGAGTCAGTCAGCAATCTCCTTGCCGAGCATGCATGCAGGGACGCCCACGCACACTCACACACAAAGAGTAGATCTCTCTCTCTCTCTCTCTCTCTCTCTCTCTCTCTCTCTCTCCCCTCTCTCTCTCTCTCTCTCTCTCTCTCTCTTTCTTTCTCTATCTCACATATTCAGTCTCCTATTTAAGGATCGTCTGGTATCACTTTAAGTGGAAAGACGTTAAAATTGAAGACTTACTTACTTTGCCGAGCACATTGCAGTGGGAGGAGGGGATTCACTGCAGGATCCCTGTGTGACTCCTGCAGAGGGAGGCCAGAGTGGAGGACAAGTCGTTTGGGTCTGTCTCTCTGTTGGACTTTAGGGTCCGTAATAACAGACAGGACATCAGTCAAAAAGACTACTCTGAGAGAAGTATATGAGCTGACCATGATGTGGGTTTGTTAATGCTGATTCACTGTTTTGACTGTTTGATTGCTAGGGCAATAGATGTACTTCTTCACCTATCCCGTAGTCCCTTGGACCGTGGGGGGCACCAATGAAGATTTTGCAACCAGCTTCCTCCACTCCCCGTGGTCTTCTGCTTTCCGTAGCAAATCGTTCCACTCAAGGCCAGTCCACTCTCTGATGTTGTCTTCCCATCGTTTTCTCTGTCTGCCTCTTCGTCTCCCTCCTTGTACTGTTCCCTGTAGGACAGTCTTGGCCAGTCCACATGTTCGTGTGACGTGCCCGTACCACTTTAGTTGGCGGTTTTTTAAAACTGATGTGACAGACACACTAGTACTATACAGAGACACAGACACAGACACACAGACACACAGACACACAGACACAGACACAGACACACACACACACACACCACACACACACACACACACACACACACACACACACACACACATATATACATCAGAAGGCTGTGCATGAACATTTGAATTTGAAAGAAAGCTAAATTAAGTTGGAATGTGTTTATTGTCATTGTTTATCAAACTTGAGAGAACTTTTTTTTGGATCATCCCACACTAATTTGCCTCGGGGTGTGTGTGTGTGTGTGTGTGTGGTGTGTGTGTGTGTGTGTGTATGTATGAGCGCGCGCGCGCGTGCGTGTGTGTGTATGTGTGTGTGTGTTGTGTGTGGTGTGTTTTGTGTGTGTGTGTGTTTTGTGTTTGTGTGCGTGTGTGTGTGGTGTGTGTGTGTGTGTGTGTGTGTGTGTGTGTGTGTGTGTGTGTGTGTCTGACTCTGTTGTGTTGTGTGTGTGGTGTGTGTGTGGGTTTTGTTGTGTGTGTGTTGTGTGTGTGTTGTGTTGTGTGTGTTGTGTGGTGTTTGTGTGTGTGTGGTGTTGTGTGTTGTGTGTGTGTGTTGTGTGTGGGGTGTGGGGTGTGTGTGTGTGTGTGCATGTGTGTGTGTGTATGTGTGTGTTTGTGGTGTGGTGTGTGTGTGTTGGTGTTGTGTGTGTGTGTGCGTGTGTGTTGATGGTGTGTGTGTGTGTGGTGTGTATTGTGTGTGTGGTGTGTGTATTGTGTGTGTGTGTTGTGTGTGTGGGGTGTGTGTGTTGTGTGTGACTGTGTTGTGTGTGTGTGTATGTGTGGTGTGTGTGTTGTGTTTTTGTGTATGTGTGTGTGATTGTGTTTTGTGGAAGTGTGTGTGTGGTGTGGTGTGTGTGTGTATTGTGTGTGGACTCTGTGTGTGTGTGTGTGTGTGTGTGTGGCGTTTTGTGTGTGGTGGTGTGTGTGTGTTGTGGTGTGTGTGTGTGTGTGTGGTGTGTGTGTTGTGTGTTGTGGGGTTTTGGTGTGTGGTGTGTGTGTGTTGGTGTGTGTGCGTGTGTGTGTGTGTGTGGTGTGTGTGTGTGTGGTGGTGTGTGTGTGTGTGTGGTGTGTGTGTGTTTTGGTGTGTGTGTTGGTGTGGGTGTGTGTGTGTGTGGTGTGGTGTGTGTGTGTGTGTGTGTATGTGTGTGTGTGTATGTGTGTGTGTGTGTGTGGTGTGTGGGGTGTATTGTGTGTGATTGTGTTTGTGTTGTGTGTGGTGTGTGTGTGTGTGTGTGTGTGGTGTGTTTTGTGTTGTGGTTTTGTGGTGGTGTGTTTGTGGTGTGTGTGTTGGTGTGTGTGTGTGTTGTGTGTGGTGTGGTGTGGTGTGTGTGTGCATGTGTTGTGTGTGGTTGTGTGTGGTGTTTTGTGTGTGTGTTGTGTGTGTGTGTGTGTGGTGTTGTGTGTGTGGTGTGGTGTGGTGTTGTGGTGTGGTGTGTGTGTGTGTGTGGTGTTTGGTGTGTGTGTGTATGTGTGTGTGTGTGTGTGTGTATGTGTGGTCTGTATGTGTGTGTTGTGTGTGATGTTGGTGGTGTGTGTGTGGTGTGTGTGTGTGTGTGTTGTGGTGTGTGTATGTGTTGTGTGTGTGTTGGGTGTTGTGGTTTTTGTGTGGTGTCTGTCTGACTGTGTGTTGTGTGTGTGTGTTGTGTGTGTGTGTTTGTGTGTGTGTTGGGGGGTTTTGG
>CM054149.1:55347135-55381994 GCA_028751875.1 Rapana venosa | reverse complement strand
CAGTATAATGACTGTAACTGCAGGATGACAGAAAAGTTGTGTCAACTTAATGTTTTACCCTCCATCAGGTAATTTTTTTTTTATGTGCGTTCGCACAAAATAAACACATTTTGTTTTTTGGTGAAAGACTAGCTTATGACTCAGAAGCCATATTATTTTTCACAAATTCGGAAAGTTTGAATTTTTAATAGCTTTCTTTTTTCTTTTTTTCCTTTTTTTAAAAATAGCAAACACTGTACCCCACACACTGCAAACACTGAGCATATATCTATTATACTTGTTTTATTTATTTATTTTTTTCAAATCTTGAATTGCTCTTATTTTCTTATGATGCTGTAAGCTCTGTGATGCCATGCATGGTTGAAACATATCTTTATCCACAAAACACGAGTAATGATTATACATGCGTTCTATATCTATTCTCTTATCTTGTGATCTTTAATCTGTTGCTCGTAACCTACATGAATTTCTCTGGTTTGAGATAATAAAGTATGCATTGACATTCCTCAGCTCCCTCCTCACTTTTCTGTCGTCTGCTAGCCTTCCAACCCCAACACGAGCCTGGTGGTCAGGGGGATGCGTGTTCTGCTTGTGATCTGACGGCCCAGGGTTGAGCCTCCGCCAAGACGCCTGTTCAAGGGGATTTCCCCCCTGGAGTTGTTGTTGTTGTTGTGCGTTCCCCAGCTTAACACTCTGGGGGTCACCCAGAATGTGCACTCTGACTCACTCATCCCACCTGAGAGCCTCTGTGAGATTGACATTGCACACTGAATGAGAAGTTTGCGTGTGTGACTGTTTTTAAGTACCTCGCCGTATAGGCAGCCATACTCCGACTTAAGAGGATATTTTCATCATAATAATAATAATAATAATAGTAAATGGAACTTATATAGTGGTATACTTTCTCCTTTAAAAGAGAGTGCAGGTTGTTACGTTAAGAGCTTGTCATGGCTGAAGGCAATCTCAACATGACAATATTTTAGTGTAGGCCTTGGCAATTAGCTGACATCGCTAACTGACATAGCTTTTAGCCTGGGCCAATCCCCTGGAGTTAACATCAGTGCCGACTCCACTTCCCGGAAAGTCCTTCGGATGAGACTATAAACCGAGGTCCTGTGTGAGAAAGCACGCAAAATATCTTACACTTACGTTAAAACCTGTTTCCATTTTTTGGAAGAGTAGGCTTTTTTGCACTGGTGGGAACGAATGACACAATTTACAAAACCACATGCACGCACATACTGGATGAAAAAAAGTGCATGATTACTTATTTCATTATTCTCTAACTACTACTACTACTGCTGCTGCTGCTGCTGCTGCTGATGATGATACACATACGTGGGGAAATCGGTGTAGCAACACTAACAGTCCTGAGACAATTATTCTTTTTATTATTATTATTTTTTTAAAGCTTTCTCACGACTACTTGCCATCAATCAGTTTATGTCCTCTACCCCTAAAAAATCACATTGGAGTCTTTTTTTTTTTTTTACCTAAGAAAACCTTTTAAAACGAGCTAATTTTTGTCATTGGCTGGCTACTTTATAGCTGACACTGTTCGGGAGCTAACGCTGGAGTGCAGCTTGGATAAAGCTGAGGTTATGAAACAGTCACTCTGATCATCTAACTGTTATGCCCCTTGGCTCTCTCTCTTCTCTATTTTCTTTTTTGTGTTTTAAAACAAAATTCTCTCTCTCTCTGTATTTTCTTTTTTGTGGGTTTTTTTGTTTTTTAATTCTCTCTCTGGAAGTTCCTCGCTCGGTAGGGTGGATTATGTGCGACAGGTAACCCTCGATCGTCATCCAGCGACTGTCCGCATCAGAAAACCTCTCAGAATGGGTACATGGAACGTACGGACTATGCTACAAAAAGGAAAATTGGAAAATCTCAAACAAGAAATGGAAAGAATGAACCTCAATATACTAGGACTTTCAGAAGTGAGATGGAAAGGAGCAGGCTGCATAACATCCGACAACTAACATTCTTTACTCAGGAGGAGATCAACACCAGAAAGGAGTTGGCATGATCCTAGATCAAGAAACCTCAAAGACCATCAAAGGTTTCTGGACTGTAAATGACAGAGTCTGATAGTAAAACTTAAAGGGCACACCTTTCGACATTGGAATAGTACAAGTATTATGCACCAACAGCTGATAAAGATGACGCAGAAATTGAGGAGTTTTATGAAAATTCGAAAAGGCAATGAAGCAACTGAAGTCTCAAGTAATCAGAATAATAATGGGTGACCTCAAATCAAAGGTGGAAAAGGGAAAGATGAAACCACAGTTGGCCCATTTGGAATAGGAGTGAGAAATGAAAGAGGGGAGCGGCTCACGGAATGGTGCAAGGAACAAAAGCTGGCTGTTATGAAACACATGGTTTGAAAACCATCCAAGAAGATGCTGGACCTGGAAAAGCCCTGGCGACAGAACCAGGAATCAAATAGATTACATCCTGATTCAAGAACGCTTCCGTAACTCTATAACATCTTGTAAGTCCATGCCAGGTGCAGACTGTGGAAGTGATCATGTCCCAGTTATCGGGACAATGCGACTAAAATTGAAAAAGTTGTCAAAAGCAAAAAGAACACCAAAACTGCAAATGAACATGCTACAAACTGACGAAGAAATCAAAGAAAAATACAAGATCAAAGTTGGAAACAAATTTGATGGCCTAGATCAACTCACCACTACAGAGGAAAAATGGCAGATGATGAAAGATAGCATCAGCGAGGCAGCAAAAGAATATATACCAGTCATAAATAGAAAGGAACATAAGAAGTGGATGAGCTCCGAGATTTTAAACCCAATGGAAAACAGGAGAAAGGCAAAAGTAGATGAAAAGAAGTATAAAGAACTCGACAAACTGGTTAAGAAAAAGTGTAATGAAGCCAAGGAAGAATGGATCAATATGCAGTGCAAGGAAATTGAAATGAATGCAAAATTTTGATGGAAAACTTATGCATGAAAAAATAAAAAATGTGACAGGGAAAAAGAACCCCCCCAAAACAAGTACAAACAGTTCATTTTTCATACTTTAAAAAAATATGTGAAAACCACCAAAGACTTTTCTGTCTCACCCTCTTTGAAGATACCACGTGTCCCAGAACTGGCCCTTGGAGTGTTGCCTTCAATGAAAGCCAGTGCACAGGAAGCCAGGCCTATCCGCTTGTCAGGGGAGACACGCCATAGACGGTTTACCCGATCTTGGTTAGAGGTCGAGGTTCACCAATGATGTTTTTTGCATATATTATAAGCACCGTTCAGCTCACATGCCGTATGCCGCATTCCACTCCGAGGACGTAGCTGGGTGTGTTCGTGTTCTCGTAACCACCGAACGTTGACATGGAATTACAAGATCTTTAACCTGCATTTTCATTGGTGGATCGTGGGTCTAGAGTACGCGCCTGCTATAAAGTAAAATTTCCGGGTCGGAAGTGTGCGGTGGTTTTTTGATCCCCGTTTGGGCCAGAAACTTCCCCCCCCCCCTTCACTAGACGTGAGTGGTGTCTGGGTGCTAGTCTTTTGGATGAGACGATATAACGGGCGAGGTCCTGTTGTACACATAAATTATTTAGCGCACGGTAAAAGAAAACACATGGCAGCAACAGGAAGTTATCCCTAGCGAAATTCTGTAAAAAAAAAGCCACTCTAACAGGAAACAAATCCCCAAATACAGTTTTACAGAGAGGAAAAGAAAAAAAAAGGGTGGCGCTGTTCTTGTGGCGATGCGACTCCCCGGGGTAAGAGCAGGCCCGAATTTGACGCAGAGAAATCGCCGTGACATAAAATGGTATAAAATAAAACAAAAATAATTGAATAAAAAAACCAAATAAAAATATCTGTGCCTCTGCTCGTGTATATATACACAAAGGGAGTTTGTGGCATGGCAGGTCTCACTTGAAGTAGAGACTTGGAGAGATGATCAAAAAAACCCCTCCCTTAATTTACCAGACACCGCCGAGATTCAAAAAAAAAAATCAAAAAACTCCGACGGTGTGGAGGCATGGGTTGTCCAGGCAACGAATATGTGCCTCGTTGACTCATGGGATTGAAGCGAACGGTTTTAACCACTCGGCTGTAGAGTCCGTCGTATAAACGATCGTGACTGCAGACTATTTGATGACCATGGTCTTTGTCATCGCTCTGAAGGCAACAGGGGAAACAGCTGAATGGTCACAGTCACCGGTCTGAAGAGCCCAGAAAACAAGTTCAGAACCATAGATAACTTTAGATGATTAACGATACATTTAACCAGTTTTAATCCCTGACGAGGGGGGCACGCGCGGGATAGCCTAGTGGTTAGAGCGTTGCGCTCGTGACCTGACGGCCCGGGATCGAGCCACCACGGAGACCCTAATTTAGGAAGTTTTACCCTTGAGTTAAAATCAGCACTGAATCCACTTTCCTAAAAGTCCTTCGAATAAAGTGAAGCTTCGTGAGTGGACGCGCGCAGAATATCTTGCACACACGTTAAAACCCGTTCCGCCTTTCGGAAGAGCAGGCCATTTCGTGCCGGTAAAAATGGATGACAAAATTAAAAACAAACCCCCCAAACCCCACTGTCGTGTTTAGACACCATCCCCGAAGTCGGATTGTGGCTACCTAAATGGTGGATAAAAACGGTCGCCATCGAATACGCAAGATCCCACCATGGAAGAGCGAGTCTCTGAGTGCAAGCTGAGGAACGAAAAAAAAATGAATGAAGTATTCCATACAACCTTTAACCACGTGTCACAGCTGTCTTGCCAAGACTATAAGAATGATCCTGCAGGAACACTTGAGGAAGAATGAAGAGGCAGGGCAGCAGACAGAGGAAAGAACTGGAGGATGCAGAAACTAAAATCACACACAGACCAGACTGGACCGGCCTGGACATGCTGAGATTGCTGTAGCTGTGAAAGGCTGAAGACAGACAGACAGACCGGCCTGGACATGGCTGTAGTGCTGATAGCTTGAAAGGCTTAAGACAGACAGACAGACCGGCCTGGAATGGCAGTAGTGCTGTACTGTGAAAGGCTGAAGACAGACAGACAGCCCGTCATGGCATAGCTGTATTGCTGTAGCGTGAAAGGCTTGAAGACAGACAAGACAGACCGCCTGACATGGCGGTAGTGCATGTAGCTGCTTAAGGCTGAAGACAGACAGACAGATACGACCGGCTGACCTGCTGTATGCATGTAGCTGTGAAAGGCTGAAGACAGACAGACAGAAACCGGCCTGGACCATGGCTGTAGTGCTGTAGCTGAGAAAGGCTGAAGACAGCCAGACAGACCGGCCTGGACATGGCTGTAGTGCCTGTAGCGTGTGAAGGCTTGAAGACAGACAGACAGACAAGACCCGGCCTGGATCATGGGCTGTAGTGCTGAGCTGTGAAAACGGCTGAGACCGACAGACAGACAGACCGCCTGCAGACACTGTCCACCAACGCGTTCCTCGTGTCGCCCTCACCATCCCCCCACCTCAACCCCCCTCGCGATCATTTTGGTCAAGGGACTGATTGAGGATGATATGATGATGATGATTGTGTGTAACACTTTGCCACACACAAAATACTGAAGGCATTGGGGCTACTACAATACCTCCTCGGCGGGAAACCCGCCGGGGCCAGTTCGATATAAATAGCATCCGTACCTTCTGCCAATTCTGTGCTAAAATTCCCCTCTTTTCTATCCCTCTCTTTGTTTACTCTCTGCCTTGTTCCTTTTGTTCCTGTCACTTCTACTGTCCTATTTTTCTGCTTTCTTGGCCCTCCTCCTCCCTTTTTTCTAGAAAGACTTAAAAAATTAGCAACTCTCTTCTTATCCGATGTCGCTTGATGATGAGCGTGGGCCAGACTGTCAAATGCTGGACGGCAGAGCAACGCATTGTCGTTCATATGACAGACAACAATAATTGCTGTCTGGACTTTCAACGAAGAAGAATACCACACTACCATGCAAATAGTGGATACAGCAGACACGCTTTAAAAATAAAGCGGCTAAGGTAGCGATCTATTTTTTTTGAACCGGACCATATGTGAATACCTGGAAGATGCACCTCAATATAATAAGTTTGATACAGAAATTAAACACCAGAAAACTGTCATCCATGAATACGAATCAAACTAATATTCCAATACCTCTCATAACGTGGGACTATGAAATTCAACATCTAAGAGCAGAAGCGCGCGCGCGCGCACGCGAACACACACACACACACACACACACAGCACACATACAACACACACACACACACCACACACACACACACACACACACACACACACACAACACACAGCACACACACACACACTCCAGATAATATTTTCATTAAACAGTTTACAGCTTGCCGCCATTAAAAATATAGTATACAGTATATCACAAAGCCATCCACATTCCAACGGCACATATAACCTGCATATACAGAGAGTTATTATGTCCAGACCAGTTTGAAAGCTCTCTCTGTCTGTCTGTCTGTCTCTGTGTGTCTGTGTGTCTGTCCTCTCTATCTCTCATGATTGTCCCTTCTTAGGGCAATAACTAATGGAAAAAAGTAGTCAATACTTAACAATACTATTTTGTAACCCTAAAGAGTAGAGGTTGCCTTAGGGTGGAGACACGTGGGTTTCTAAGCTGTTGGCTATTTGTCTCGGATTCGGATGTGGACAACGGTTTCCTTCTCTGATCCCGGTTTGAGTTTTTGTAGAATATTAACGATCTACTATGGGAGACATTGTTGGCGAAGGTGGAAGCGCCTGGCTCACTACTACAGCTTCTTGTCGTGGGGTATTTGATCCAAACACTAACCCCTTTTCTAGTCTGGCTGAGGTCTCGTTCGGTGCCTCCGATCGAAACTTGTTTTTTCTGTTTTTCTTTGAGTCTTGAGTGTCTGACCTCTGAATTTCTTTGCAGCTTTTTCCTTCTGGGTACATGTGGTTTTGAAGCCATCGGAAGTCGTGTTTTTCCAGCTTCTTCCCATCAGCAGTCTTGCTGGTGAAGATCCGTGCTGAAGTGGTGTGGAACGATATTGAGCAGTGCTACGTATGGGTCTTCTGCCTTGCTCAACATGTTTTGATGGTTTTTGACGCCCTTTCAGCTTCTCGATCCCTTGTGGGTGTAGTGACTACTCTGAGATGATGAAAGTCGTAGGACTTGGCAAACTGCACAAAATCCCATGAGCTGAACTGGGGTCCGTGTCCGACACTACTGTTTCTGGTATTCCATGACGAGCACAAATCGACTTGATGTGCTCTATGACAGTAGACGACGTGGTTGTTGTCTCAGTGCGCAATCTCGCTCCACCGAGATGTAATAGTTCTAACAAATCAGCAGTAGGGGTTGATTTTTTTCCACTCAAACAGGTCCATTCCCCACTCTCTGCCATGGAAAATCCGGTGTCTTTGTTGGTTGCAGTGGCTCCGGTTGCAGCTGTCTTTCCTTCTCACAAATTTTGCAGTCTTTATCAGCTTTCTATTTGTTGAGAAAGTTTGGCCACCAACACAACTTCTGCGAATGCCCTGCATTTCCTATCCCTTGATGACCTTCGTGATACGCGCCAGAAAAAAAAAAAATGTCCTTTTGAAGTTGCCTCAGGGATGACCAGACGACTCTGGAGTACAAAAGTCCCTCTTCCAAGTGAGTTCACTTCTTACTGTTCCAGTATGTTCAATGCTGCAAATCACTCCTAGCTTTTTTCCAGCCAGTGTGACTGGCAGTAGTTTTTCACTTGCAAGCAGTTTCGTCTTGGTCTTGATTTTCTCTGATTTCTGAAGCTTTGCGCGCTAACTTGCGGGGAATCCTACCATGACTGCCCTGACCGACAGTTGTGTCTCGAACTCCATAAAGTGGATCCTGTTCAGCAGACCACAGACAGGACTCCGATACAGAGTGTCTCCTGCAGTGGCTAAGACTTTTCCCCTGGAACATGGATGAATGTTTTACGAAAAACGCATCATTCTCATTCTGGAATCTTTGAATGCTGGGAGTCAATTCATCAAGAGCTTGTTTATCAACAGTGCAAGTAGCGGCTTATTGATGATCTGTTTCCACTGTGAAACTTGATAATCCCCACGAGAAAAATCTTCAAAACTTTTCGCAGCACCATGTGAACTGCGAGTGCCTCTTTCTCCAACTTGAGCGTACTTTGCTCCGCCGTGTCGTGAGAGACCTGATGCATAGGAAGATATTTCCAGTCTGCTCCTTCTTTCTGAGAAGCAGACTCCCCACCCATGCCAATAGGATGATCATCTGCTGAGATTCTTCGTTGGCTTTTTGAGGATCGTAGTGACTCAGGACTGGAGTTGTGCTCACTGTTCTTTCAGTGTCCTGGAAAGGCTTTCTCTTCTCCTGAGGTTCTTCCTAAAATCCATTCTGTCTCCTTCTTCAGAAGATCCCTGAGTGGTTTGTTGATTCCGCCAGATTTGGGCAAATTTCCCACATGATTCACCAGCCAGGAATCTGTCTGCGGACGATCCAGCTAACGTTTTGAGTCTTGGTAGCTTGGTGATCGTTTTCACTTTCCTCTGGGTCTATCTTGATTCCATCCTTGAAATGATGTGCCGAGAATTTTGAACTTTCTACCAGCGAAGGACACCTTCACGTTTGAGGGTCACTCCAGCTGCTTTCATCTTTGCAAGTACTTTTATTGAGTGGCCGTTGTGTTCTTGCTCTGTCATTATCCACTGATCAAACATCATCTATGTCGCAGATGACACCTGGTATGCCTGAGAGGATTGTGACTCATCTCTCACTGAAAGACTTCTGGTCCTGAACTGATTCTAAAAGGCAGCCTTTTGAAACAATACCTTCCGAACGGTGTGAAGAAGGTTTCATTTTCTGAAGACTCCCTCGTCCAGGGTACCTGAAAAAATCAACTCTTGCTAGTCTAAGCTTGCTGAAAACAGTGGACTCCAGAGAGTTGTGCCAGGAGTTGATCAGTTAATGGGAAGAGGAAAGTTTTTCTCTTTGTACGCTTTCATTGAGTTATCGTAAAGTCTACGCAGAGTCTGATTTTCCCATTTGCCTTTGGGACTACGACTATGGAGCGCACCAGTCTGTAGGCTTATTCACAGTCCTGATGATGTCTTGTTTCCCATCTCCTTCAGTCTTCTCAACTCTCTTTTTTATAGGAATAGGGAGGCGGCGAGGACACGCAACTTTGGAAAGGTTTTGCATCTTGTCCAGAGTGATTTGTAGCATTTTCCATTTTCCCTAGACCTTAAACAACTCTGGAAAAAAGTCTTTTCTGTGTGCCTCTTTCACGCTGTTAATCTCTTTTTCTTCTTCCTGTACTTCCGTTTCACACTCTCCAACAACTTCAGAGCTGTCAAATAGCAGTCTTCCTAACAGTGGTTCTTTCAAAGTCTTTTGACGAGGTAAAAGATCCTTTTTTGTGAAGTGTTTTTCTGTTGAGAGTGTTGCGCTGACTACTCCCTTCACCCGAAGTGGATTTTGTCCGCAGACCAAACAGTTTCTTTGTCCGTTTCCTTGATCAGCGGCAGAATTCTTCTTGAAGAATCTTTCTGGTATACTGTTACATCTGCTCCTTTCTACTCTGTATTTCACAGGTTTGCCATGGTTTGTGATAGTTTTTTCATGCCACATTCGTCTTGAACCGTTCCGATGCAGTGGTGGCCATTTCTTTTTCAGTTTCTACTGAACCTAACAACACGAACTCATCTTCCCGATCTCTACAAAGTTGACAGGCTTTCTGTTCTTCGAGACTTGCACATCGTGGCATAATACCTTTCTTGAACATTTTGTAGCATTCGGCATCTTTGCAGGACAGTTCTTTTCGCTCGTGAGCAATCTTCCGCACCTGGCACTTTTTTTGTTTTGCTCCCTTGGAGTCTTGCCGTCTTTGTCTTTGGGGCCCTGGACTAGGTTGTGCAGTCTATGACTTGCGGCCTCGGATTCCTGTCCGGTGCTGAATCGTTTTGATTGTTGCCTTGACGTTTCGTAGGCTCTCCCTCCGATCGTCAGGCACTTGTCAGAGTGAGTTTTTGTCCTTCCAGAATTTATCCTCCAGATTTTTCCACTCTTACTTCGATCTACCAACTTGATCTCGGATGGAGGCGATCTTCATCTTGTGATTACCGAAAGTTGCATGGCTTTGCGAGTTGTTCAGAAGCGAAGTGATGTATCCTCTCTCGTTTCTTCTGGCTTCTGTTATCGCAATGTGGAATTTATATTACTCACAGGCCTCATGTATTCTTCTCCCACGCCGAAAGTTTCAAATGCCTCAACGACCTTCTCCCAGTTCTTCTTGATCATCTCTGCTTCAAACTGAAATCCATCAAATGTTCCATGGCTTCTTCCCTAACGCAGCTAGAAAGACAGCGCACTGGAAATTCATTTTCCTCTTTGTTTAGTCTACTGCCTATGCATAATTTCAAAAACTGTCATCTCTGAATTTCTTTCCAATTTTGTGCAAGATTGTGACAATCAAAGTTCATTTTCGAAGGAAGTGGAACATTTGCTGTATATTGCCGTGATTCGCATGATCATGAAAAATTACCTACTCAGTCCTGAGTCTAGATCTGAAGCTAAAAGTTTTAGTTTTTTCAAGACCGTTATTTTTTTTTCTCTGACCAAGCGGATCCAACACTTCAGAACACCATGTAAATACTGCTAAGTACTCACTGTACTGTAGATCTTGTACTGTAGATCTTTGCCTTGTAGGAGGGGCCCCCCTTGTCGTCATTCAGCCATGTTGATTGTGCCGTCCGTTAATAACTGACTTTCCCTTAGCCTCGTTATCGTCTATTCTATAAATACGTAACTTCCGGTAACACGATAACACCACAGGTTCGATGACGAAGAAGAAGATTAACACTGCCGGCCATGACCTAAATGGCCAAATGGCCTACGTAAGATGGATAGGTTTGTAATGACCGTCTGAAATGTCACATTGTATTCAACTTGTGTTGGCGTACTTACCAAACTGTTAGCAGTGTAGCAGATACCGTCTGCTCTGAAGACCTGGCACGTGGGGGGCCTATTTAGTGGGCATAGATTCAAAGGTCACATTCAATTCGTGGTGGTGGTGGTGGTAGTGGGGTGGTGTGTGTGTGGGGGTGGGGGTGGTGTGAGTGTGTGTGTGTGTTGGGGGGATCACTCCAAATGGAGGGGTCAGCAATAGATTCAAAATGTCTTCCTCTTTTGTCGCATTCCAGTGATAAATTTTTGGACTATTTCACCCTTTTAAAAATATTTATTCAACACACATACAACATTGATAATGACTGTAACTGCAGGATGACAGAAAAGTTGTGTCAACTTAATGTTTTACCCTCCATCAGGTAATTTTTTTTTATGTGCGTTCGCACAAAATAAACACATTTTGTTTTTTGGTGAAAGACTAGCTTATGACTCAGAAGCCATATTATTTTTCACAAATTCGGAAAGTTTGAATTTTTAATAGCTTTCTTTTTTCTTTTTTCCTTTTTTTAAAAATAGCAAACACTGTACCCCACACACTGCAAACACTGAGCATATAATCTATTATACTTGTTTAATTATTTATTTTTTTCAAATCTTGAATTGGGCTCTTATTTTCTTATGATGCTGTAAGCTCTGTGATGCCATGCAGGTTGAAACATATCTTTAATCCACAAAACACACAGTAATAGATTATACATGCGTTCTATAATCCATTCTCTTATTCTTGGTGATCTTTAATCTGTTGCTCCGTAACCTACATGAATTTCTCTGGTTGAGATAATAAAGTATGCATTGACATCCTCCACTCCCTCCTCACTTTTCTGTCGTCTGCAGCCTTCCAACCCCAACACGAGCCTGTGGGTCAGGGGGAGCGTGTTCTGCTTGTGATCTGACGGCCCAGGTTGAGCCTCCGCCAAGACGCCCTGTTCAAGGGGGATTTCCCCCTGGAGTTGTTGTTGTTGTTGTGCGTTCCCCAGCTTAACACCCTGGGGGTCACCCATGATGTTGCACTCTGACTCACTCATCCCACCTGAGAGCTCAGTGAGATTGACATTGGCACACTGAATGAAGAAGTTTGCGTGTGTGAACTGTATTTAATCCCTCAGCCGTATAGAAGCAGCCATACTCCGACTTAAGAGGATATTTTCATCATAATAATAATAATAATAATATAAATGGAACTTATTAGTGGTAATAACCTTTCTCCTTTAAAAGAGAGTGCAGTTGTTACGTTAAGAGACTTGTCATTGCTGAAGGCAATCTCAACATGACAACATTTTAGTGTAGGCCTTGCCGATTAGCGACATCGCTAACGACATAGCATTTAGCCTGGGTCCAATCGCCTGGAGTTAACATCAGTGCCGACTCCACTTCCCGGAAGCCATCGATGAGCTATAAACCGAGGTCCTGTGTGAGAAACACGCAAAATACTTACACTTACGTAAACCTGTTTTCCATTTTTTTTGGAAGAGTAGGCTTTTTTTGCACTGGTGGGAACGAATGAACAAAATTTACAAAACCCATGCACGCACATACTGGATGAAAAAAAGTGCATGATTACTAATTGTCATTATCTCTAACTACTACTAACTACTGCTGCTGCATGCTGCATGCTGCTGATATGATACACAATACGTGGGGACATCGTGTAGCCACACAACAGTCCCTGAGACAATTAATCTTTTTAATTATTATTATTTTTTAAAAGCTTCTCACGACTACTGCCATCAATCAGTTTATGTCCTCTACCCCTAAAAAATCACATTGGAGTCTTTTTTTTTTTTTACCTAAGAAAACTTTAAAACGAGTTAATTTTTGTCATTGGCTGGCTACTTTATAGCTGAACTGTTCGGGAGCTAACGCTGGAAGTGCCTTGGATAAAAGCTGAGGTTTATGAACAGTCACTCTGATCATCTAACTGTTATGCCCCTTGGCTCTCTCTCTTCTCTATCTTCTTTTTTGTGTTTTAAAAAAACAAAATTCCCTCTCTCTCAGTCTTTTCTTTTTGTGGGGTTTTGGTTTTTTAATTCACTCTCTGGAAGTTCCCTCGCTCTGTAGGGTGATTATGGTGCGACAGTAACCCTCCGATCGTCATCCGCGACTGTCCGCATCAGAAAACCTCCTCGAATGTACATGGAACGTACGGACTATGCTACAAAAAGGGGAAAATTGGAAATCTCAACAAGAAATGAAAGAATGAACTCAATATACTAGGACTTTCAGAAGTGAGATGGAAAGGAAGCAGGCTGCCATAACATCCACAACTACACCATACTTTACATCAGGAGAGATCAACACCAGAAAGGAGTTGGCATGATCCTAGATCAAGAAACCTCAAAGACCAATCAAAGGTTTCTGACTGTAAATGACAGAGTCCTGATAGTAAACTTAAGGGCACACCTTTTCGACATGGAATAGTACAAGTATATGCACCAACAGCTATAAAGATGACGCAGACATTGAGGGTTTTATGAAAATAAATCGAAAAGGCATGAAGCAACGAAGTCTCAAGATATCAGAATAATAATGGGTGACCTCAATCAAAGGTGGGAATAGGGAAAGATGAAAACCACGAGTTGGGCCCATTTGGAATAGGAGTGAGAAAAGAAAGAGAGGGAGCGGCTCACGGAATGGTGCAAGGAACAAAAGCAGGCTGTATGAACACATGGTTTTGAAACCATCCAGAAGATGCTGGAACCTGGAAGGTACACGGGTTCAAGCCCTGGCGACAGAACCAGGAATCAAATAGATACATCCTGATCAAGAACGCTTCCGTAACTCTATAACATCTATGTAAGTCCATCCATGTGCAGACTTGTGGAAGTGATCATGTCCCATTTATCGGACAATGCGACTAAAAATTTGAAAAAGTTGTCAAAAGCAAAAAGACACCAAAACTGCAAATGAACATGCTACAAACTGACGAAGAAATCAAAGAAAAAACAAGATCAAATTGGAAACCAATTTGGATGGGCCTTGATCAACTCACCACTACTGAGGAAAAATGCAGAAGATGAAAGATAGCAGCACGAGGCAGCAAAAGATATAAACCAGTCCAAAATAGAAAGGAACATAAGAAGGGATTAAGCACCGAGTTTTTTAAAACCTAATGGAAAACAGGTAGGAGAAAGGCAAAAGAGATGAAAAGAAGTATAAAGAACTCGACAAACTGTTAAGAAAAAGTGGTAAAGATGCCAAGGAAAAGAATGGGATCAATTGCAGTGCAAAGGAAATTGAAATGAATGCAATTTAGATGGAAACCTATGCATGAAAAATAAAAGATGTGACAGGGAAGAAATCATATGCTAAAAACAGTTGTATAAAGTCGATGAGATGGAGATATACTCATGGAAAAAGAAGATATTCTTAACAGGTTGCAGAATACCTCGAAGAGTTATACCACGACGACAGAGTCCACCACCTCCTCATATTAGCAACGAAGATGACCACATAATCAATGGAAGACGAAGTGAGACAGCACTCAGCAGATGAAAAGTGGTAAGGGCGCCAGGACCTGAAGATAACCCATCTGAATTGAACAGCCTGGAATAGTGGGAAATAAGGCGGTCACAAAACTACTAAACAATATAAAGACACAGGGAGGATTCCGACAGATATGAAGAGTCCCATCTACATTGCGATCCCTAAGAAACTGGGTACAGCTGATGTGACCAACATCGTACTATCAGCCTGATGAGTTCCACCTCACCAAAGTTCTTTTACGAATATACTCATGAAGAGAATGAGAAATAAAATACTCCCATAAATATCAGAAACGCAATTTGGATTCATGGCAGACAAAGGCACCAGAAATGCAAATCGTCGCAATGAAAACTCTCAAGAAAGATCATCAGGGTCCAGAAAGACCTGAACCTCTGCTTCATTGACTACTCCAAAAGCGTTCGACAAAGTACGACACTTCCGACTTGTTTGATATTCTGGCAGGGCTATACATCGACGGGAAAGATCTTCGAGTCCTCAGAAACATATATGGGAACAGGAGGCAGCCATTAGAGTCGAACACATAACATCAGTCAATATAGACCATCTGCAGGGGTGTAGCAGGGCTGCGTGTTTCCGCCTGATTTATTTAATGTATATAGTGAAAGAATTCTACAAATATAGAAATCATGAGGAATTAGTGTAGGTGGCCACAACATCAACAACCTGAGATAATGCAGATGACACCAGTCCTTATCGCCGAACTCTGAAGAAAAACTGCAAAAAGATTTTAACAACAGTAACAGACGAAACGAAAAGAAAGAATACAGTTCTCAATGCAAAAAGACAGAATGCATGGGGATCCGAAAAAAGCTGTATACCACAATGCAACATAGCCCTGTAAAGGAGAGAGAATCAGACAAGTAAACACCTTTAAATAATGTGTTTCCCCCCTTGGTTGTACTATCAACCCCGGACGGCAAGTGTGACACAGAAAATCAGAAGAAATCGGTCAATCTAAGGCAACTTTAACAACATGAAATGCATTTTTACAACAGTAAGATAAGCCTCAAGACAAAGATCCATGTTTGAGAGCCTAAGTATGGTCCATTCTTCTGTTACGGATGTGAGTGCTGGACTCCTACGCCAAAAGACAACACAGAACAGCGACTAGAAGCAGTGGAAATGTGGTTCATCCGGAAATCTATGAAAAAACTCCATGGACAAAAAGAAAAACTAATGCAGAAGTAATGGAAAGGGCTTGGGTACCCAGAGTTCCCTTCTCAACACCATCAGAGAAAGACAGCTCAAATTTTTCGGCATAATAATCAGGGCTGACGGACTAGAGAAACTGTTTATGGAGTGGCAAATCTGCGGAAACAAGAGCAGGAGGAAGACAACGCACAAAATCTCAGACAGCTTAAACAATTCGCAACGAATAAGAGGCACTAACAATGAGCTAATGAGAGGGACCAAGAACAGCAGAATGGAGAAGCCATGATCCGTATGATGTCTGCAGGCCACAGACTGGACACTGAAGAAGAAGAATTCCTCTCTCTCTCTCTCTCTCTCCCTTCTCTCTCTCTCTCTCCTCATCTCTCTGTATTCACATTCAGGATTCATATTTTAATTATATATTATATAATTTCAATACTTATTACCTCTGCACTTTAAGTCCCTTAACGAGTTGCCCTATTTCAATATCTATTGTTATGTGAACAATTATATGGACCATTTGATAAGTGAAGAGGCTTATCTTTTGTGAACTTATTAAGTAAGGTTGTTATTCTTCTGGTTTTTGTGTTGTTGTTGTTCTTTTCTCTTTTTTTCTTCTTTTGTTGGTTGGGTTTTTCTTTCTCTTTTGTTTTTTTGTTTGTTTGTTTTTGGTTGTGGTTGGTTGTATGTTGTTTTTTTTGGGGGGTGGGAGGTGGGGTGGGGGGGGTGGGGTGGGTGATGGGGGATGTTTTTAGGTTTTCTATAATTAGTTTTCTTTCGGGGGGGGGGGGGGGGGGGGGCGTGTTGGGGGGGGGGGGGGCTGCTTTGAAAAAGGTTATTCCCCATGGTTCTACGGTGAGACTTAAAAAGTGTTGGGTTATATTAAGATGTATCCCAACGGTGCGGGGACTGGAAATGTAAAAAAAAGCACAATGAGTGCTTATTACATTATCCTCGAAATAAAAGAATTTCTCATTGTCATTGTCATTGTGATTTCATTGTCTGTATTTTAGATTTTGTAGGTTTTGGTTTTTTTTCCTTCTCATCTCTTTTTCACCCCCCCCCCTTCGTGGGACGGGATAGCTCATGGTCGGACACTCGCTTCCTCCAGCCAAGTTAAGCACTTCGAGCGTGTTTACCCGTTTGCTGGGTGACCGTTTGCGCGCCTTGCTTCAGTAACAAAGCTCCCCCAGTTCACCCAGCTGTAAATGGTAAAATAAAAATATACCCTGCCTTCACTTTAGGGTCAGGGAAGGTAAAGCAGCGAGGGAGAGGAAGATGGGGTGCCGCCCTCAAATGCTGGCCCCTAGAGAAGTGAGGTCCTGACGCATCCTCCCACACGACCTTAAGGTTATGGGACTCCTACCACTTTACCTTACCTCTTTCCTCTCTGTATTTCTTTTTTTGTGGTTTTGTTGATTTTTTACTGCTCTCTCTCTGTATTTTCTTTTTGTGTTTTGTGTGTTTTTTTATGCCTCATCTCTGTATTATTCTTTTTTTGATTTTTTAAAAAAAACATTCTCTATCTCTCTGTGTTCTTTTTTGTGTTTTTCTTTTGATTTTTTCTGGTACTTTTCTATTAATTGAAATCACTCCAGACCATCTGTGTCACTGGGTGGTAGTATCACACTCCAAATTACGGAGGCATCTGTGTACAGTATGAGGTGCACAGAGTCTGGCTATCGTCTTAATTGCAAAAGAAAGAATTATCCGCTTTGTAATCAATTATTGGGTTTGGAAGGGAAGGGGGTATGCTGGGAAGAGGAGGAGGGAGGAAGTGGTGGTGGTGGTGGGTGGGTGGTAGGGGGTGGTAGAGCGTAGTTTTGCGAAGGTTCATAAAACCTCATTGCCCCCCCCCCCCCACCCCCCCCCCCCGAGCTGTCCCAGTCTGAGTGGTGTGTGTTTGCTGAAGGTAGGTAAGGTGGGTCCTTCCTGCTCACCTGTGACAGCGGGTCAGTGGGTTAAGAAGGCACACGGTTGCAATCGCCATAGTAGTCGCTCAGCATAGAGAGTTGTGACCATCAATCCTAGAGTTCAGCACTCTGCTAAGAGTTGTGAGTGGACCATCATCATAGAGTTGTGACCAACATCATAAGTTTGTGACCACATCAAAAGGTTGGACCAACATCATCCAGCACGCTGCTTAGAGAGTTGTGCCCACCAGCATAGATTTTTGTGACCATCATCATAGAGTTGTGACCAACATCATCGAGTTGTGGACCACTATCATCATCTCTGGCAATAGAGTTGTGACTGACCACCAGCATAGAGTTGTGACTGACCACACAGCATAGAGTTGTGACCGTACCACAAGCATAAAGTTTGTGACTGACCAAAAGCAATATCAGTGTCGCTGTGAGTGCTGGATTCTGGCCCCGGTCTGATACCTACGACCTTGGTGTGGTAACATGTCGCACAGTAATTAACAGGCCATCTCTCCTTGTCCTCTGCTGTCTCTCGTCCTGTCTCTCTCTTCCTCTGTGACTCTCTGTCTGTCCTGTCCTCTCTCTGTCTGTCTGTCTGTGTCTGCCTCTCAAGGGCTGAAAAAAAGCCATCAGGGGGAATGCTATCTGTAACCCCTGGAATGAAAGAGAATTCATTCGTAACGATTCCTACACGGTTTGCTATACCGATGGTTTAAAACCGTTCGACTATCAATCCCATGGGTCCCATCAAGTCCGTGGGTTGCATCACACAGCATCTGTAAACTAATGGATGGGGATTTTACGATTTCTCCAGTCAACTTCAAGTGCAGACCTGCTTAGGCCCTTAATTCCCTTCGAGTATACACATACGCAGAAGGTCAAATATGCACGTTTAAAGATCCCGTAATTCATGTCCGTTTTTCGGGGGTAACGGAAGCACAACATACCCCGCATACATCACCAAAGTCAGGTAATGCGGCTACCTTCATGGTGGGGGAGGCAAAAAACAGCTGCATACGCAAAATCTCACCATTGGTAAACCTCGGAGGCTCTAGCCGAGGAACGAAACTTCATTCATTTCATCATTCATTCATTCCTTCCTTCCTTCCATCCATCCTCTGTTCAGTCTCTCTTGCCAATCTGTGGATAGGAATTTCTTTAGCAGGATCGTCCATTGCAAATACATGGTTTGTGTATTGATCTTACCTTGCCTGCACCCACATGGAGACTATCCGACCTTCAAGGTCACACCACTGAGCATGTTTTAGTCGGTGCTTGAATGGGTAAGGTATTTTATATTCTTTGTATCATATTGCATGAAACTACCTGATCAGTATTCATGCAATATTGAAAGAGTATTGCCGGAGGCAGCTGCCGAATGTTGCTACTGTGAATTTAATCCGTCACAGTGTGTGTGATAATTATAATGACAGGACATCTATAAAATGCTTTTCAGGATTAGCTTGAGTGTTTACGTAACGATTTCTGTCTTCAGTCACAATGTGGGATTAGGTTACACAACCCGGGTTAATTTGAGCAGTTTGCCTTCTATTTTCATATATCACTCTTGCATTTCCACACACGTACTGAGGCAACCACAGAAATAAAAACACTTATGTAAAAAGATTAAGCCCCTGAACTCAAACTCAGGGCAACTTTGAACAAATCTGGTAGGTGAACTTAAGTTTTTTTTTTTAGCAAACACTAGTACACCCCCTCATCCTTTGTCGCCTGCTAAGCTGCCTGACCACAATATGCATGCCGCGGTCAACACTGTAGACACAAGCAAACCCTCATTTGATGATCATTTCCCACTTTCTTATCTCTATCACTACCTGGTGTAATCTATGACAATCAACCCCCCCAAAACAAGTACAAACAGTTCATTTTTCATACTTTAAAAAAATATGTGAAAACCACCAAAGACTTTTCTGTCTCACCCTCTTTGAAGATACCACGTGTCCCAGAACTGGCCCTTGGAGTGTTGCCTTCAATGAAAGCCAGTGCACAGGAAGCCAGGCCTATCCGCTTGTCAGGGGAGACACGCCATAGACGGTTTACCCGATCTTGGTTAGAGGTCGAGGTTCACCAATGATGTTTTTTGCATATATTATAAGCACCGTTCAGCTCACATGCCGTATGCCGCATTCCACTCCGAGGACGTAGCTGGGTGTGTTCGTGTTCTCGTAACCACCGAACGTTGACATGGAATTACAAGATCTTTAACCTGCATTTTCATTGGTGGATCGTGGGTCTAGAGTACGCGCCTGCTATAAAGTAAAATTTCCGGGTCGGAAGTGTGCGGTGGTTTTTTGATCCCCGTTTGGGCCAGAAACTTCCCCCCCCCCCTTCACTAGACGTGAGTGGTGTCTGGGTGCTAGTCTTTTGGATGAGACGATATAACGGGCGAGGTCCTGTTGTACACATAAATTATTTAGCGCACGGTAAAAGAAAACACATGGCAGCAACAGGAAGTTATCCCTAGCGAAATTCTGTAAAAAAAAAGCCACTCTAACAGGAAACAAATCCCCAAATACAGTTTTACAGAGAGGAAAAGAAAAAAAAAGGGTGGCGCTGTTCTTGTGGCGATGCGACTCCCCGGGGTAAGAGCAGGCCCGAATTTGACGCAGAGAAATCGCCGTGACATAAAATGGTATAAAATAAAACAAAAATAATTGAATAAAAAAACCAAATAAAAATATCTGTGCCTCTGCTCGTGTATATATACACAAAGGGAGTTTGTGGCATGGCAGGTCTCACTTGAAGTAGAGACTTGGAGAGATGATCAAAAAAACCCCTCCCTTAATTTACCAGACACCGCCGAGATTCAAAAAAAAAAATCAAAAAACTCCGACGGTGTGGAGGCATGGGTTGTCCAGGCAACGAATATGTGCCTCGTTGACTCATGGGATTGAAGCGAACGGTTTTAACCACTCCGGCTGTAGAGTCCGTCGTATAAACGATCGTGACTGCAGTACTATTTGATGACCATGGTCTTTGTCATCGCTCTGAAGGCAACAGGGAAACAGCTGAATGCTCACAGTCCACCGGTCTGAAGAGCCCAGAAAACAAGTTCAGAACCATAGATAACTTTAGATGATTAACGATACATTTAACCAGTTTTAATCCCTGACGAGGGGGGCACGCGCGGGATAGCCTAGTGGTTAGAGCGTTGCGCTCGTGACCTGACGGCCCGGGATCGAGCCACCACGGAGACCCTAATTTAGGAAGTTTTACCCTTGAGTTAAAATCAGCACTGAATCCACTTTCCTAAAAGTCCTTCGAATAAAGTGAAGCTTCGTGAGTGGACGCGCGCAGAATATCTTGCACACACGTTAAAACCCGTCCAGCCTTTCGGAAGAGCAAGGCCAAATCGTGCCGGTAAAAATGGATGACAAAATTAAAAACAAACCCCCCAAACCCCACTGTCGTGTTTAGACACCATCCCCGAAGTCGGATTGTGGCTACCTAAATGGTGGATAAAAACGGTCGCCATCGAATACGCAAGATCCCACCATGGAAGAGCGAGTCTCTGAGTGCAAGCTGAGGAACGAAAAAAAAATGAATGAAGTATTCCATACAACCTTTAACCACGTGTCACAGCTGTCTTGCCAAGACTATAAGAATGATCCTGCAGGGAACACTTGAGGGAAGAAGGAAGAGGCAGGGTCAGGCAGACAGAGGAAGAACTGGAGGATGCAGAACTAACATCACACACAGACTGGACCGGCCTGGACATGGCTGTAGTGCTGTAGCTGTGAAAGGCTGAAGACAGACAGACAGACCGGCCTGGACATGGCTGTAGTGCTGTAGCTGTGAAAGGCTTAAGACAGACAGACAGACCGGCCTGGAATGGCAGTAGTGCTGTACTGTGAAAGGCTGAAGACAGACAGACAGCCCGTCATGGCATAGCTGTATTGCTGTAGCGTGAAAGGCTTGAAGACAGACAAGACAGACCGCCTGACATGGCGGTAGTGCATGTAGCTGCTTAAGGCTGAAGACAGACAGACAGATACGACCGGCTGACCTGCTGTATGCATGTAGCTGTGAAAGGCTGAAGACAGACAGACAGAAACCGGCCTGGACCATGGCTGTAGTGCTGTAGCTGAGAAAGGCTGAAGACAGCCAGACAGACCGGCCTGGACATGGCTGTAGTGCCTGTAGCGTGTGAAGGCTTGAAGACAGACAGACAGACAAGACCCGGCCTGGATCATGGGCTGTAGTGCTGAGCTGTGAAAACGGCTGAGACCGACAGACAGACAGACCGCCTGCAGACACTGTCCACCAACGCGTTCCTCGTGTCGCCCTCACCCATCCCCCCACCTCAACCCCCTCGCGATCATTTTGGTCAAGGGACTGATGAGGATGATGATGATGATGATGATTGTGTGTAACACTTTGCCACACACAAAATACTGAAGGCATTGGGGCTACTACAATACCTCCTCGGCGGGAATCCCGCCGGGGCCAGTCGATATAAATAGCATCCGTACCTTCTGCCAATTCTGTGCTAGAATTCCCCTCTTTTCTATCCCTCTCTTTGTTTACTCTCTGCCTTGTTCCTTTTGTTCCTGTCACTTCTACTGTCCTATTTTTCTGCTTTCTTGGCCCTCCTCCTCCCTTTTTTCTAGAAAGACTTAAAAAATTAGCAACTCTCTTCTTATCCGATGTCGCTTGATGATGAGCGTGGGCCAGACTGTCAAATGCTGGACGGCAGAGCAACGCATTGTCGTTCATATGACAGACAACAATAATTGCTGTCTGGACTTTCAACGAAGAAGAATACCACACTACCATGCAAATAGTGGATACAGCAGACACGCTTTAAAAATAAAGCGGCTAAGGTAGCGATCTATTTTTTTTGAACCGGACCATATGTGAATACCTGGAAGATGCACCTCAATATAATAAGTTTGATACAGAAATTAAACACCAGAAAACTGTCATCCATGAATACGAATCAAACTAATATTCCAATACCTCTCATAACGTGGGACTATGAAATTCTACATCTAAGAGAGAAGCGCGCGCGCGCGCACGCGAACACACACACACACACACACACACACACACATACACACACACACACACAACACACCACACACACACACACACACACACACACACACACACACACACACACACACTCCAGATAATATTTTCATTACAGTTACAGCTTGCCGCCATTATGAAATATAGTATACAGTAATATCACAAAGCCATCCACATTCCAACGGCACATATAACCTTGCATATACAGAGAGGTATACTGTCCAGACAGTTGAAAGCTCTCTCTGTCTGTCTGTCTGTCTCTGTGTGTCTGTGTGTCTGTCTCTCTCTCTCTCATGATTGTCCCTTCTTAGGGCAATAACTAATGGAAAAAAGTATGTCAATACTTATCAATACTTATTTGTAACCCTTGGGGATAAAGATTCTTTGTCTCTCTATCTCTGTCTTCTGTCTGTCAGTCCTGTCTCTCTCTCGGGGGGGCGGGGGGGGGGGGGGGGGGGACTAGCCTAGTGGTTAGAACATTGCGCTCGCATTCTGACAACCCGGGTTCGATTCCTGTTCAAGGGGATATTTTCCCCTGGAGTTAACATCACTGCCGACTCCACTCTCCCCAAAAGTCCTTCGGATGAGACTATAAACCGAGGCCCCGTGTGCGAACGCACGCAAAACATCTTGCGCACACGTTAAATCCTGTTCCGCTTTTCGTAAGAGTAGGCCATTGTGTGCCGGTGGGAACAGATGACAGAATTTACAAAACCGCATACACACGGGGACTGGATGTAAAAATGCATATAAGGGCTTATTCCATTATCCTCGATATGAAATGAAAAAAAACCAAACAAAAACATAATATATATCCCTCTCTCTGTCACTGTCTGTCTGTCTCTCTCTCTGCATCAGGTCAGCCTTGACCACACCCAAATCCGACTGACCACGTCAACAAAAATGAGCTCAGTGTCACCAGCGGGAGCAGACGACAGCAACATCCAGCCTGGCCACCCCGGGTGGAAGAAGGCGTCACCCCGGGTGGTCATTGTGGGGGCAGGCTTCGCGGGTGTCGCTGCGGCAGCCACCCTGAGAGAGGGCGGGGTGGATGACGTCATCTTGCTGGAAGCCCAGGATAGACCGGGTGGAAGGGTGAAGCAACTGCAGCGGGTAGTGAGGTAGGGTGGTGATGTGTGATGGGGGTGGTGGTGAAGGTGGGGGTGGGGTGTGGTAGTGGTGTGGGGGGGGTGGGTGGTAGGGGTGGGGGGGTTTTGTGGTGGAGGGTGGGGTGGTGGTGGTGGTATGGTGGGGGTGGGGGGTGGTGGGGGGGTGGGGTGGTGGGGGTGGGTGTGGTGGTGGTGGTGGTGGTGGTGGGGGTAGTGGTTGTGGTGGTGGTAAAGTGGGGGTGGGTGGTGGTGGTGTGGGTGGTGGTTGGTGGGGTGGGGGTGGTGGTTGTGGGGGTGGTTGGTGGTAGTGGGTGGGGGTGGGGGGTGGTGAGGGTGGTGGTGGGGTGGTGATAGGGGTGGGGGGTGGGGGTGTGGTGGTGTGGTGGGGTAGGGGTGGTGGGGTGGTGGTGGGTGGGGTGGTGGTGGTGGGGGGGTAGTGGTGGTGGTGGTAGTGGTGGTGGGGGTGGTGGGGTGGTGGTAGTGGGGTGGTAGTGGTGGGGGTGGTGGGGTGTGGGGGTGGGGTGGTGGGGGTAGGTGGTGGTGGTATGGTGATGGGGGGGGGGTGGTGGTGTAGTGGTGGGGGTGGAGGGTGGTGGGGGTGGTGGTGATAGGGGTGGTGGGGGTGGGGTGATAGGGTGGTGGTGGGGGGGTGGTGGTGGGGGTGTTTGGGGGTTGGTGGGGTGGGGGGTGGTGGTGGAGGGGTGGGGGTGGTAGGGGTGGTGGGGGTGGTGGGGGTGGTGGTGATGATGGTGTGGTGGGGTAGTGGGGGTGGGGGGGTGGTATGGTGGTGGTGGTGGTGGTGGTGGTATGGTGGGGTGGGTGGTAGGGGTGGGGTGATGGATGAGGGTGGGGGGGTGATGGTGGTGGTGGTGGTGATGGGGGTGGGATGTGGGGTAATGGTGGTGGGGGTGGGGGGGACAGTAGGTGGGAGGGGGAGTGATGGTGACAGAAATGTGGGATGGGTTAGGGTTTGGTGGGTGGTGAGGTTTGGGGAGGGTGATTGGAGGGGGGGTAAAAATTGGGGATAAAGAGGGGATAGGGGTGTTTTTAGGGTTTTGGGGTGAGAGGTGATGATATGTGGTAATGTATGGGGGGTGAGCAGCGGTAGTGATTGTAAAGGAACAGTGTAATGGGGTGTGGGAGGGGGGAAAAATAGGGGTTTTATGATTGCAAGAGCGAGAGAGAAAAGAGAGAGAGAGAGAGAGAGAGAGAGAGAGAGAAGGAGAAGAGAGAGGAGAGAGAGACAGGAAGAGAAAAGGGGGGAAACAGATATAGGCAGAGGCAAGAAAAACAGAGATACACACCAAAAAGAGAGCCCAAAAAGGGGGACAGACAAAGAGAAAAAACAAACAAACAAAACAAACAAACGAACAAAAAACAAGCAGAGGAAGGTTCATGCGTTTTGTGGACGGGTGCGTGCTGTGCTGTTTTGTGCAGAGGGGGGGTTTGTGAAGCTGGAGCCAGTTAAATTCACGGGGGGAAAGAGAAACTCGAACTCGAACTCGAACTCGAATGATTTATTCAAAAAAAGGCCATTGGCCCATACATGAAGGGGGTTGCCGAACGTTTGTATTTTGGTTTTAAAAAAAAAACAAAAAAAACAAACAAAAAAACACACACACACACACCCAGACAACATGTTACGTATAACAAAGCAGCTACAAAAAATCATTTAGGATAACATTTCCTCTTTTTCGAAAGCTCTCACAAATATAAAGTGAGGCTGCGCCAACCCAGGATGACTTGAGCCAGGATAAAAGAGTTAAAAAATTAGGCGCTACTATATTTAACGGGGATGTAGTTCTCCCAACTCCTCAAAAATGGACAGCACAACACAAAATTATTCACCTGGTGTTTGTTACAAAAGGGGCATAGCAGCCTGAGGTCTCAATTAGTTCTCTGTATCTAAATTTTATGAACTTTTTTAATCTGTACACCAAGTCTAACTTAGACAAAATGAGGAGAGAGGAGAGAGAGAGAGAGAGAAAAGAGGAGAGGAGAGAGAGAGAGAGAGGAGGAGAGAGAAGAGAGAGAACTCAAACCGAATCGAATGATTTTACAAAAAAAAAGGCCTTTGGGCCCTACATGAAGGGGTTGCCGAACTGTTTTTAATTTTTTGGTTAAAAAAAAAAAAAACAAAAAAAAAAAACAAAAAAACCAAAAACACAAACAATTTCTTTTTTCAAAAGGGTTTCACAAAAAAAATATCCTTTTAAAAACTTATTCTTTTTTTTGAAATTTTTCCCAAAATAAATAGGCTGCCCAACTCAGGATAAAAATTTGCCAATAAACAAAGGCAAAAAAAATTTAGGTGTCTACATATCTAACAGGAATTAGTTTTTTGCCTAAATCCCAAATACGGGACACACAACACAAAATGTATTCATTCGGGTTGCTTTACTTTAATGGATAGCACCTGGAGGCGTCAATATCTTTCCGTATAATTTAAATTTTTCATACCCCAAACCCCAAACTTACAAATTCTTTTTGTTCCCAATGTTTTTTTTCCTTGCAACTTAAAAGTCTGTAATTTAAATCTTACTTTTTGTTTATTCACTCCATTCCCCAAAAGGGGAGTATCAATTTTCCTAAAGCGTTATTAAACCTAAAATTTTTGCTTTAAAAAAAGCCAAACAATTTCCAAACCGATTCCACAAACGGGTTTTAGTATTTTTTGCCAGTTTTTTCCCCTTTTTGAATTTAGCAAAAAAACTTGTTTTTAAAAATAAAATTTTAAAAAAAAAAATTAAATTTAAAAAAATTAAAAAATTTTATTGTTTATTAAAAAAACTTTATACAAACAAAAAAAAAATTTTAAAAAAATAAAAAAAAATTTTTTAATTTTAAAAATTTTTTAAAAATTTTAAAAAAATTTATTTTAAAATTTTAAAAAAATAAAAATTTTTTAAAATTTATTTTTTAAAAAAAAAATTAAAAGTTTTTACCTCGACTTCCCAGACTTTACATGTATTGGAAACTAAGCTTAGTAGAAAAACAGATTCCTAAAATTTATATACATTAATCACGGGCATGATATTTCCATTTTAAAAACCATTTTCATGAGCGCTAAATACCCCCTTTTCTAAATACAACAATTTTTATCTTACTAAATTTAACCTTAAGATCAAGTGAGTTCAGCACTGTTAATTTTTTTTAACTGTTTTTGTAACCACACTTTTTAGACGCAGGATAACACCCAAGCAGAAGAATAAACAACTCTGAGAAATCTTGGGGGAAAGGGGCACCATGTTTACCATTTTTTATGACATCTCGGGCTAACTATTGAAAAAAAAAGAAAACAATAAGGCTACATACACCCCCCTTTTTAACCCATGGTACGTATATTATGTCATCATTTTTGTTCCCCTCTTTTTCTGCTTCTGACATTCTGAACAGGTCTAAACATCGTTAGTTTCCCCTTCACACCATTTTTCGGGAGAATAGGCCACAACAATTTCCCTGTTAACAGAATCAAATGCTTTTTCAAAGTCAATAAATGCTACATAGATTTACGGTTATGAGCAAACTGTTCTGTACAAAGCAAGCAAGTAACATAGATCTAAGTGGGTACCTCTCTTAAAACCAGCTTGGTGCTCACCTGTAAATATTTTTTCATCCCATTCCCTTTCCCATGTTTAAAAAAGTACTATAATCTTACTACTTATGCGTAAAAGAAATTCCCCGGGAGTTTTTAGGGTTATAACATCACCCTTTTTTGCAATTTAGTATCATAGATTCAGCCCCGTTATCTTGAAAAAGAAAACCCTCATCAAAATTTTTTGAATAGTTTTTAGAAGGAAAAGCCAAATTTTCACCTCCATATTTTCGCTTTCACCAAAGATTTGATCAGGACCGGGTGCTTTCCATTCTTTGTTTTCTAAGTGCCCATATATTTTATCTTTTAAAAGGGGCAATCAAAACTTCCTCAGTTTTTCCCCACCGTCAAAATCATAATAATGGATTTTTGGGAAAGAGTCTTTCTTCAACAGGGGGGTTTTTAAAAGTTGAAACCATCTGTCAACGATATCTATTCTTTGGCTACTTTTTCTAAATGCGCCTTCTTAACCTTTTCCAGAACTGGATTTGAGAAGAATAGATACATCATATAAAATAAAATAAAATGTATGGAATTTTTATAGCAACAAATCAAGCGCCAATTTTATTTCATACCACTTTAAGTCCCCGGCAGATTCTCCGTGAAAATTTGGGTGCTCTCCCCGGGGAGACGGGAAAAGCGTCGCCACTTAGCGCTGCGCCACCCTTTCACCCCTTTTACCCTTTTTTTTTTTTTTTTTTGCAGCTGTATTTGTTTCCCAAACAAGTGGTTTTTTTTAAGAAATTTTTCCAGGACAAATTCTTGTTGCCGTGGTTTTTTTTTTCTCCTAAATAATTAGGAAAAAACGGGGAACCCCCCGTTTATCGTTATCCGAAAGACTAGCGCCCAGACCACCCCTCATGTCTAAAGGATGGGGGAAAAATTTCCGGGCCAAACGGGGGCGAACCGCCGCACACTTCAGCCCGGACTTTTTTGCTTCTAAAGCGCGTTACCCTAGACCACCGTGCACCCCTGCAAGAAAGGTCTTTTAACTGTTTCCTTTTCGTTCAAGCATGCATTTATATTTCCTTCTTGGACCAACACGTTTTTGTCCCGTTTCTTAATGTTTTTTTTGGAAATCTTCAGAATTTTTCGACCTTATATTTCATACTTTTACATTTATTATCAAACCAAGTACATTTGATAGACCTTTCTTGATATTACCTGTTTTTTCATCATTCGCACTGGGTTTTATGAAACCTTTTAAAAATCTAAAGTTTATTTAAAGTTCCATCAAACATCGAAAGGCATTTAAAAAAAATTTCCCCACATGTCACATCATGGAGATTTTTTTTTATAAACGAGGTTTTTTTTTTCATCCCAACAAACTTTTCCCTAACAATGGGTCCTCAGTTTCCACACCTGTATTATATCTGGATTAATAAAATCAACAGGAAGGTGACAAATCAGAACGCCGGCAAAAAAACAAAAGACAGATCAAAAATCTGAGAGAAAAAATCATCTGACACTAAGAAATAATTTAACACTACACCCTCCATCAAATTAGTATAGCGTCCTTGTTGGTCACCATTCTACGCCATTTTAAAATTTGTAAACAAAGCATGCACTATTCAAAGTAAAATTTCCAAAATTTTTGAAACAAATCTTCAAAAAACGATTGCTGCGAAGACAACTTTTTTCTTTTGGACATCGAACTAAATCATTACTACATGCTGACAAGAAAAGTTTTAGTCCGCGTTTTAATCTCCACATATATTATATCTACTTCCCCCAGTGTCACCACACAATTTACTAAACATTCTTCCAACTACAATTCCTTATCCCTTTTCAAAATGTTATAAAAAGGCGAAAACCTCAGGTGGGGTATCACACAGACAAAGCAAAACATTTCTGCGTACACAACGAGATTTGTCACAGAGAAAAAAAGCAAATATTTGGATATGGGACATCTAAAAAAATTCATAAAGGGAGATAAACCCCCTTATTAAACAAACTAAAAACCCCAATCCCCCCTTGTTGGTTAACTTTAAAATTCGACTTACAAGGCCTTTTAGCCAGTAAAAAAAATCTGGTGGACATTTTCCCGGAACGTTTTTTGTCGACATATAAAATCAAAGCTACCACATAAATACAAAAAACTCTATAGCCAGTTTTGAAACAAACCATTTACATTTCCCAAACAAAAATGAAAAAAATTTTTAATTTTTTTTATTTATTGCCACAATTCAAATTTATCCACACCATCTAGATAACACTTTCACCAAATTTCATTTACATGACAAGACAGGGCATTTATCTTTCAAAAGATTTTTAAAAAAGGCTCTTTTTTGGGAAGATGCCTACAACACCTGTCAGCGGCGTTAGACCCAGGCCCAAAACAACCTTTGTTTGTCTAGCCCTGGTGTGGTGATGTGTACGCCTCACGCATCATGCCTCACTTGGCTAAGCCCTATTTCATGAGTATCTAACTGAGGCTGAGTGACCGGTGTCATCCCTTTACTTTTCCTACCCTTTGAATTGAGACATGGCAGGGTGATTGTTGGGCCGGCCAACAGCTATTCCCTTCTTTGAAGATCATTAAGGGTCATCCTTCGCCATTAATGATCAATGACAAAACCATTCCAAAATTTTTTCCCTCGCCCCAGCACTCTTAAGTTGGGGCAGATTGTGCCTAATATCCTTTAAAAGTTTTTGGAAAAATCGTTGTCTACAAAAATCCTTGAGCCTTTTTAAACATTTAGCCTCAAAATTTTAAGCTTATCTTTAAAAACAAACCTGGGAATAATGGGAGGTTGGGTTTTTGAATTTTCCCCGGCACACATCAAACTTAACATCTGCTTTATCCATTTTTTCCAAAGAAAATTTTTCCGACCATTTCACAATCAGTCCCGTCTCTTACTTTTCTTTTCATGCCCTGAATAATGATATTTTCCTCTTTACCGGCCTTTTTGTCGTCTGCTTTTTTTTTTAGTTTTTTCCACTCTTTTTCCAATAGTTTTTGTATTTGATTTTTTTTTAAATCAGCATTTTCAGCCCTAAATTGTTCACATCTTGTCTGAATCACACATTTCCCCCTTTTTTTGGCATCAAAACGTTTTTAACAAATTTTATCTTTTTTTCATACTCTCCGTTGTTGACTTTAAAAGTTTTACTTTCTCCAAATTTGGGTGTCATTTTGGGAAGTGTCTCATCTGGAGCCAAATGTAGGAGAAGACTCCCTTTTACGTGTATGGTTGTGGTGTGCGGCGGTACATCTGCACTGGCTTTTAATTTTTCCTGCACTTTTTCAGTAGGGGCTACGACCACCAGCACCCTCGTCAAAACGGTTTTCTCAGTTTGCGTCCCCCGGGCCCGCAGATTTAGGGGGGGGGGGTCCAGGGTTTGTCTCCCAAAACACCACACCAAAGCAAAAACCCCCCCCAAAAAGATAGGTGAGGGTAGTCCTAACATTTCCCGTCACGCGGGTTTTTAGCTCAGGATGGAGGTCCCCCTGGGATTTTAAAACTGCCCGTTTCGGCCCGAAGCAGGGGAAAAACTGCCCCCAAATGTCCCCCCCATTCACTCCATATTCCCACCCCACAACGATACAAACAATAAAAACTTTAACCTTAAAAACTAGTTACAATCACAAAAAAAACAAGCAATTTCAGTACTTTTCACCTTAAAATTACGTATCGGCCCCCCGAGAGAGAGAAGAGAGAGGGAGAGAGAGAGGGAGAGAGAGAGAGAGAGAGAGAGAGAGAGAGAGAGAGAGAGAGACAGAGACAGAGACAGAGATACAGACAGACAAACAAAGAAACAGACAAAGGGAGGCTGCATGCTGTGTGTGGACGGTGTGCTGTGCTGTGCTGTGCAGAGGAGGGGTTTGTGGAGCTGGGAGCTCAGTTCATTCACGGGGAGAGAGGCAACTCGCTGTACCAGCTGGCTGAACACTATGGGATGCTGATGGGTCAGTGCTCCAGCCTTTCTTGCCCCTCATCTTCGTTGGTTTGTTGCTGCTTCCATTCCTCCGTTTGTTGTTGTTGTTGTTTGTTGTTGTTGTTGTTATTTGTTGTTGTTGTTGTTGTGTTCTTCTTCTTTTTCTTGTTCTTGTTCTTGTTCTTCTTCTTGTTCTTGTTCTTC
Source organism: Rapana venosa (assembly GCA_028751875.1). Classification (NCBI taxonomy): domain Eukaryota; kingdom Metazoa; phylum Mollusca; class Gastropoda; order Neogastropoda; family Muricidae; genus Rapana; species Rapana venosa. The sequence goes on along the minus strand of CM054149.1, from coordinate 55,350,653 downwards.
TTCTTCTTCTTCTTCTTCTACTTGTTGTTGTTGTTGTTGTTGTTGTTTGTTGTTGTTCTTCTTCTTTTTCTTCTTCTTCTTCTTCTTCCCTTTTTCTTCTTCTTCTTCTTCTTCTTCCTTCTCTTCTTCTTTCTTCTTTTTCTTCTTCTTCATCTTCTTCTTCATCTTCTTCTTCTTCTTCTTCTTCTTCTTGTTCTTCTTCTTCTCCTTCTTCTTGTTCTTCTTCTTCTTGTTCTTGTTCTCTTCTTCTTCTTCCCCCTTGTTCTTCTTCTTCTTCTTCTTCTTCTTCTTCTTCTTCTTCTTCTTCTTCTTCTTCTTCTTCTCTTCTTCTTCTTCTTCTTCTTCTTCTTCTCTTCTTCTTCATCTTGTTCTGCTTCTTCTTGTTCTTCTTGTTCTTCTTGTTCTTGTTCTTGTTCTTGTTCTTGTTCTTCTTCTTCTTCTTTTCTTTCTTCTTCTTCTTCTTCTTCTCATCTTGTTGTTGTTGTTGCTGTTGTTGTTGTTGTTGTTGTTGTTTTGTTGTTGTTCTTCTTCTTCTTCTTCTTTCTTCTTCTTCTTCTTCTTCTTCTTCTTCTTCTTCTTCTTCTTCTTCTTCTTCTTCTTCTTCTTCTTCTTCTTCTGCTGCTGCGCCTCCTCCTCCTGCTGCTCCTCCTCCTCCTCGTTCGGGTTTTTTACACAGTCAGATGCGTTTGGGAAAAATAGTGGCAAGTTCTCTCCAGCTCCTGTCGTGGGCCGTACAGCTTGGTTTGCAGGGTTATCTCCGTCAGCCACACCATCTTCCTCAGGTCGCTGAGCAGCGTGTCTCTGTGAAGGACGTGCTCGCCAGTCTGATTCCTCAGTTGAGCTCCGAGGTTCACTAATGGTGATATTTTGCGTATGCGGCCGTTTTGTTTATCATGAAAGGAGCCGCATTCCGACTTCGGGCTGGGTATGCTCGTGTTTCCGAAACCCGCCGAAGGCTGACATGAATTATCACTCTTCATGTATCCATGAAGTCCTGGGTGCGAATCTCGGTGACGTCTGGTGAATTAAAGGAGGGGATTTTTTACCATCTTCCAGGTCAACTTCAAGTGCGGACCTGCCAGTGCCTTAATCTCTTTGTGCACATACACATGCATAAGATTAAATATCCTCGTTAAAGATCCCGTATCTCGTGTCAGCGATTGATGGGTTAGGGAAACACGAACATACCCAGCATACATCCCCGAAGTCGGAATGCGGCTACCTTCATCGTGGACAAAAACGGTCGCATACGCAAAATCTTGCCATTGGTGAACCTCGGAGCTCTAGCCGAGGAAAGAAAAAAACAAAAAAACCCAATGAAAACAAGAGATGTAAAATTTGTTAGCACATTTAACTGATTTATCTGTCCGTTAAACACTGATGAGCAAACCTGCAGAATAACTGTTTAAAATCAAAACTGAAATGTGATCTAAAGAAGTACAGAAAAATTAAGAAAAGTAAATGTTTTCAGTTCAAGGAAATATCTGCTAAAATACAGTGATGGATTGTTTTTTTTTCAAGTTAGGAAAACAAAGTACAGAATACCTATATAGGCCAATACGTCAGATAAAAACAGATTATACCAGCTGGATTGTCAACGCATTTTAAGACTCCTTTTTAAAATGAACAAACAGAAAAAGAGCAGAGGAATAGATAAAGCCCCGAAGATGTTTATAAAGAAAACTTTGCTAGCTGCATTCAGAATTTGATGCTCATTTCTGGATGAAACAGCAAAGAAACAAGAAAGAAATACAGAAACAACCAACAAACCAGCAAGCAGCCCAGCAACCAACCATCCTACTAACCCTCCAACCACTCACCCACCCAACTGACCAACCCATCACCCACCTACCCACCAAGCAACCATCCAGCCATCCACCAACCTACCAACCAACTCACCAACCAAACCACTCACCAATCAACCTACAAACCCACCAACCTACCAACCAACCAACTAACCAACTAACTCACCCACCACCAACCAGAAACAAAACACCCCCTCCCCTTCCGACCAACACAATCACAGACTTACAATTATTATATCCACTCCCTCCCTTCTCTGTCCACACCAGACAAAGGCCTGTACCAGAACGGACAGACCTCAGAGAGTTCGGCAGAAGACTTCAACGGTCATCATTTCTTCACCTCCGACGGCCGCCTCCTGGCCCCTCACCGAGCCGCTCACCTCCTCTCCGCCATCAACCGAATCATCCGGGATGACGCCCGCAGCTTTTTCCAAGACGTAGAGAAAGAACTGTCTCTACACCACGAAGATTCATTGCAGGCAGACGACACTCCAGACAAAGCGAGCAAGAAACGAGATGGGCAAGACACGAAACCCAGGTCTCTGATAGGAAATCCCTGGCTGAATGAAGAAGATGGCAATGGGGAACGTTCGGAAATGGTGAGGAAAGAGAAAGAGCTGCTGAGCAAAAATGGCCACCGGATTCAAGATGGCGGCAGAGGAAGTGTGGAGAAAGATGGCGGCAAGGAAGGTCTAACGTTCGAGAAAGTGTTGAGCAAATCCAGGGAGAGAATTCTGGAGACTGGTGACGAACCGGAAGAGATCAAACTGGCTGTTTTGAAGTGAGTGGAGGAATTTTTGTGAAGTGATTGTTGTTGTTGTTTGTTTGCATGTCTTTCTGGTTTGTGCCTTTCTTCTTTTATATGTTTGTATCTACTGGGACGGGACAGCTAAGTGGTCAAGGCACTCTCTTTCCCCCAGCTAAGGGTAAACAGCATCGCGCGTGATTACCAGTTGGATAGGTGATCATTTGGGCGCCTTGGCTTCAGGACAGCCCCACAGTTTACCCAGCTGTAAATGGGTACCTGCCTCTTTAGGGTCATGGAAGGTAAAGCAGCGAGGGTGAGGAGATGGGCGCCGCCCTCAGTATGCTGGCCCCTGGAGAAGTTGAGGTCTCTGATGCCTCGCTCCCCTACGACCACATAGGTTATGGGATACCATTACCTTTACATAAAGCAGTGAAATTACAAGCAACAAAAAACAAAATGTAGGCAAGCTAACAGTGACACTGCCTAAAGCTGACACTGAGATCTTCAAGTCTGGTCTCATTCCTCCACTCCCCATTCAACTCCTCTCCTCATTACTGTCTGTCTGTCTCTGTCTCTGTGTCTGTGTATCTCTCTCAGTTATGAAGTGTTAGGTTCCATATTTGATTTTTACAAATAGAATTATGCTTGTGGATTTTTTCACCATTTTCTTTCTTTTTGATATTAAATTGCTTTTACATCCCTGAAGTCAGAATATGGCTCCCTAAATGGTGGTGGTTGTGGCGGGGGGTTGGGGGTGGGGGTGGGGGGAGCGGTCGCATACGCATAAATCTCACCATTGGTGAACCTCGGAGATCTAGCTAACCGAGGGACGAGAAAACAGCTTTTACTAGTTTGTAGTGTTCTAGGAGGCTGGATTAAAAACAAAGTTAAACTTATTCCTTCTCCATCCGAAAATGAAGTTCAATCAATAAATCAACCAATCGATCATTCAATAATCAATCAAC
>CM054149.1:55324635-55339635 GCA_028751875.1 Rapana venosa | reverse complement strand
ACACACACACACACACACACAACACCACACAAACACGCACCCACACACACTTTTGTCTTCATATATCAGGAATCACCTTTTGTGGGGGTGGGGGTGGGAGGACCATGTCATTCCAGAATTGAAATAAAAAGTGAACTCAAATTCTAACTGTGTGCAGATCGGTATGGCATGACAACCAGTACATCCGGGGCGGCTACAGTTACATCTCAGCCCGTATGGACTCCCACACCCACGACCTCCTCTCCCTCCCCCTTCCCTCCCCTCAGGTGGGTGTTAATTCTTCGGCTTTTAGAAAAAAAAGTGTTTTGAATGTTCATCAGATGGACAGTTTAGTCTCTGTGATGAAGGCAGCTGTACTCTGCTGCAGGTTTTCTCTCCCAGTCTCCACAGAGCTTCTTGGCCACTGGGGTGGTGTGGGTCAGTCAGGCCAGGTCCTCTTTGTTCAGAGTGCTGCTGCCTCATGTAGCGGGCAGGACTGTGTACAGCACAGGGTCTGGTGTCTGGCTGCTGCCAGTCTGGCAAGGGCACTGCTCTGTGTGGCCTGTGTGGAGTTTCGTGTACATGTGGTAGTTTAGGTGGTTGTGGTCAGACCCCTACTTCTACCTGCTGTCACGACAGGAGCAGGTCTGTATATTCAGACTCAGGACAGGCCACAACCTGTTGTAGTGTGGATGTTGCTGCATCCATTTGTTGTGCTGCTTGGCCTCGATGATGGTCTTGGCTTCAGAAAAATCCCTGACATACCTGTACATCCACCTGCTCTTGCCTTGTGCCCTCCTTTGCCAGGGAGGAGTCAGTCATCAGTCTCCTTGCCCAGCACGTTGCACTGGGAGGAGGGGATCCACTTCAGGATCACTCAGGTATGACTAACTCCTGCAGAGGGAGGTCAGAGTGGAGGACAAGCCGTTTGGGTCTGTCTCTCTGCTGGACTTCACGGCCTGTAATAACAAACAGGACATCAGTCAAAAAGACTGCTCTGAAGGAAGTATATGAGCTGACCATGATGTGGGTTTGTTAATGCTGATTCACTGTTTTGACTGTTTGATTGCTAGGGCAATAGATGCACTTCTTCACCTTCACCTATCCCGTAGTCCCTTGGACCGTGGGGGCACCAATGAAGATTTTGCAACCAGCTTCCTCCACTCCCCGTGGTCTTCTGCTTTCCGTAGCAAATCGTTCCACTCAAGGCCAGTCCACTCTCTGATGTTGTCTTCCCATCGTTTTCTCTGTCTGCCTCTTCGTCTCCCTCCTTGTACTGTTCCCTGTAGGACAGTCTTGGCCAGTCTAGATGTTCGTGTGACATGCCCGTACCACTTTAGTTGACGGATTTTTTTAACTGATGTAACAGACACACTAGTACTATACACACACAGACACACACAGACACACACAGACACACACACACACATACATCAGAAGGCTGTGCATGAATATTTGGATTTGAAAGAAAGCTAAATTAAGTTGGAATATGTTTATTGTCATTGTTTATCAAACTTGAGAGAACTTTTTTTTGATCATCCCACACTAATTTGCCTCGGTGTGTATGTGTGTGGTGTGTGTGTATGTGTGTGTGTGGTGTGTGTGTGTGTGTGTGTGTGTGTGTGTGTGTTTGTGTGTCTATGTGTGTGGTGTGTGTGTATGTGTGTGTGTGTGTGGTGTGTGTATGTGGTGTGTGTATGTGTGTGTGTGGTTGGGGTGTTGTGTGGTGTGTGTGTGTGTCTGTCTGACTGTGTGTCTATGTGTGTGTGTGTGTGTGTGTATGTGGTGTGTCTGTGTGTTGTGTGTGTGTGTGTGTGGTGTTGTTGTGTGTGTGTGTATGTGTGTGTGCGTGTGTTGTGTGCGTGTGGTGTGTTGTGTGTGTGTGTGTGTGTGTGTGTGTGGTGTGTGTGTGTGTGTGTGTGTGTGTGTGTTGTGTGTCTATGTGTGTGCTGTGTGTGTGTGTGTGTGTGTGTGTGTGTGTAGGACCCAGTGCTACAGCTCAGCGGGGAGGCCACCAGTCGTCACTTCTACTCCTCTGTGCACGGCGCCATAGACTCGGGCCGACGGGCTGCACACGTCATCCTACGTCACTACCACTAGAGCAGCGTCATCCTACGTCACTACCACCAGAGCAGCATCATCCTACGTCACTACCACTAGAGCAGCGTCATCCTACGTCACTACCACTGAAGCAGCGTCATCCTACGTCACTACAACTGAAGCAGCGGTATCTTGCGTCACTTCCACTATAGTAAAGTCACCTTGCGTCACTAACCACCAAAACAGCGTCATCTTGCGTCACTTCCACTAAAGCAGCGTCATCTTGCGTTACTACCACTATAGTAAAGTCAACATGCGTCACTACCACTGAAGCAGCGTCATCTTGCGTCACTAACCACCAAAACAGCGTCATCTTGCGTAAGTACCACTATAGTAAAGCCAACATGGATCACTACCACTAAAGCAGCGTCATCTTGCGTCACTTCCACTAAAACAGCGTCATCTTGCGTCACTAACCACCAAAACAGCGTCCTTTTGCGTCACTACCGCTATAGTAAAGTCATCTTGCGTCACTTCCACTAAAGCAGCGTCATTTTGCGTCACTTCCACTATAGTAAAGTCACCTTGCGTCACTACCACTAAAGCAGCGTCATTTTGCGTGTCTACCACCAATGCAGCGTCATCTTGCGTCACTACCACTAAAGCAGCGTCATCTTGCGTCACTTCCACTAAAGCAGCGTCATCTTGCGTCACTTCCACTAAAGCAGCGTCATCTTGCGTCACTTCCACTATAGTAATATCACCTTGCGTCACTACCACTAAAGCAGCGTCATCTTGCGTCACTACCACTAAAGCAGCGCCATCTTGCGTCACTACCACTAAAGCAGCGTCATCTTGCGTCACTACCACTAAAGCAGCGTCATCTTGCATCACTTCCACTATAGTAAAGTCAACATGCGTCACTACCACTAAAACAGCGTCATCTTGCGTCACTTCCACTATAGTAAAGTCACCTCCCGTCACCACCACTAAAGCAGCGTCATCTTGTGTCACTTCTACTGAAACGTCGTGCTCTGGCGTCACTATTGTTAGAAGGACCATAATGTGACGTCACTAATGCTGAAACAGTGCACTGCTGATGTTTTTTTGTAAACCTGGATCTTTCCCTGTTACCCTACTCCATAGAGTGAAAATATGATTTTAGTTCTGTTTTCTTAACGTTTGAGAAAATCTGTTTTTATCTCATCATTCAGTAGAACTACCTTACTTCATTTTATTATTTTTTTTAGCAACAGCAAACACACAAAATGTTTGCAAAAGAAAACACACTAAATTTTTGCAACAGAAACATTCTAAATTTTTCCGCACACACATAAAAATCCTAACAAAAATTTTGCAACAAAAAACCAACAAAATCTGTGCAACAACAAACAAAACTCTTTTTTGTTTTGTTTTTGCAACATCCAAACAAAAGTAAATGTTTGCAACAGCTGCTGTAAACAGGTACAAGCTGGCTTAGTCTGGTTACGTCACAAGTCACGTCACACGTCACGCCACCCGTCATGTCACACGTAACATCACGTCACACGTCACGTCACGACACAGTTCTGTTACCAAAACTATCATCTGAGGACACTTGATGGAGGGAGGAAGACGCAGAGCAGCCAGACAGAGGAAGAACTGGCTGATGCAGAACTAACATCACACACAGACTGGGCAAACCTAGACGTTGGCTGTAGTGTTGTAGCTGTGAAAGGCTGAAGACAGACAGACAGACAGACCTGCAGAACACTGTCGAGGGACTGATGATAGTGATCATGATGAATAGGTTGATGAAAGTAACAATTTTGTACGATGAAGATAATGATGATGATGATGATGATGATGAAACTAGGTTGATGATAGTAACAATTTTGTACGATGAAGATAATGATGATGATGATGTCATCAACTACGTTGATGACAGTAACAATTTTGTACGATGATGGTGATGATGAAACTTAATTAAAAAAAAATTAATCTCATTTATTCCACAAAGTTTACGGGGACGGGATAGCCTGGTGGTTAAAGTGATGCGTATTGCGCTCGTGATCTGTTGACCCAGGTTCAAATCTCGTTTGAGAGGATTTTTCCTCTGGAGTTAACATCAGTGACGACTCCACTCCCCGAACAGTCCTTCGGATGAGACTATAAACCGATGTCCCGCGTGCGAACGCACGCAGAACATCTAGCGCACACGTTAAAACCCGTTCCGTTTTTCGGAAGAGTAGGCCATTGTGTGCCGGTGGGAACGGATGACAAATGTTACAAAACTGCATACAAACTGGGGCTGGATTTAAGAAAGCACGAGAGTACTTATTCCATTATCCTCGAAATAAAAGAATAAGATACAAAATAACTATTAAAAAGGATACACTTTGCAAGGTAATATGGAATCAAACAGAAAACTGGGATCTTCTCGAGATTTTGAACATTGGATTTGTTGTGTTTTATCATGTCATGTCGGACCGTTATAGCGGAAACAGCGTCTACCCCCACCCCTCCCCCTCTCACCCCCTCCCCACCTCTAACGTCATCTCAGCTGTGACAGCGTCATGTTAGTCACTTCCTGTAAAACATCGTCATCTCACATCACACTTGTATGTAGCCTAGACAAGCATTTTGTTTGAAAAAAACATGATGAAAAAAAGGAAACGAAAGACAGAAAGAAAGAAAGGAAGAAAAGAAGGAAGGAAAAAAGAAAGAAAGACAGAAAGGAGGAAAGAAAGAAAGAAAGAAAGACAGGAGGAAAGAAAGAAAGGAAAGAAGGAAGGAAGACAGAAAGGAAGAAAGACAGAAAGACAGGAGGAAAGAAAGAAATGAGGAAAGACAGAAAGAAAGAATAAGGAAAGGAGGAAAGTAAAGAAAATAGGATGGACAGCAAGAACGATAAAAAAGGGAGAAAAAAATTAATGAAGTTTTTTTTTTAATGGGAAAGAAAAGAGAGTCAGAAGAAAGAGAGACAGAAAGGTGAAGAAAGAACAAAATAAAAGAAAGAAAGGACAGAAAAATTAAGAAAGAACAAGAAAGAAAGGACATAAATAAAGTAATGAAAGATAGGGATGGAGAGATAGATAGATAGATAGATAGATAGATAGAGAGAGAGAAGAGAGAGAGAGAGAGAGAGAGAGAGAGAGAGAGAGAGATGAGAGAGAGAGAGAGAAGAGAGAGAGAGAGAGAGAGAGAGAGAGAGAAGTGACGTCACGCTTAAAAAATATCAATTTTTTTTCTCCTTCTCCTTCTATGACGTGTTTTTATGAAACACTGTGCCTTCACAGAATCCACCTTCGTTTATTGAGATATTTCCTTCTTTATTCATGCATTCTTTTATGTATCATTCTAAATCCAACGCTTTTCATTACCATAAGCTATATACATATCCTTTTATTTATCTATCTGTTTATTCATTTGAATTTCAAGGCTTTCGTTGTGTCCATCCATGGCTTCTGAGTTCGCCAAAGAACACACTCTATAGAGAGCACTACAATCAACGCGAACATTTTCTTTCTTTTTTTGTTTTTTGTTTGTTTTTTGTTTGTCCTTTTTTTTCTTTTCAATTTTTTAGAAAAATTCTCGGCTTGAGCTCCCGAGGTCACCGATTTCTTATCGGATAGTCTTGAAAACAGTAGGCCGAATAACGCTGTTTGTTTGTTTTGTTTTGTTTTGCTTTTTGGGTGGTTATTTATTTATTTATTTATTTATTTATTTATTTATTTTTCGTTCCTCAACTAGAGGTCCAAGCTTCATCAATGGTTAGACTTGTTTGCATATGCGACCGTTTTTTGGTTTGTTTGTTTGTTTGTTTGCTTACCATTCAGGTAGCTGCATTTCGACTTCCGGAACAACGCAGTCGTAATCATTATTAGCTTTAATTTATTACAGTGAAGTCATTCTTTTCTCACAGATTTCCTTTTTTCTCTCCACAACTTCTTTGAAGCAACAGCAACCCGCACCGCTCTGCCTTTCGGAAGAGTAGGTCATTTGCACTGGTAAGATCAAATACCAAAAAAAAGAGAGAGAAAAAATTAAAAATGAAAAAAAAACCCACCCACGCTTGCTGGTGTCGTGTTTAGACATCATTCCCGAAGTTGGAATGTGGCTACATTAATGGCGGGTGAAAACGGTAGCGACGTTGTCCCCACTACCAGCAGCAGCAGCCAGCAGCAGCAGCAGCAGCAGCAGCAGCAGCAGCAGCAGCAATAGTAGTAGTAGTAAAGTAGTAATAGTAGAAGAAGAAAAGCGTATAGATTTCTACTTGTTATATTAACAGGTCATTATGTCACGGTTTTATATCAATAAAACAATTTTACAGCGGGTTTTTTCCCCGCCACCTTTCTTGAACTCGTGAAAGTGATTCTGCTTGTTTGCTTGCTTCTTTTTCTATTTTCCTTCCTTCCTTCCTTCTTTCCTTCCTTCCTTCCTTCCTTCCTTCCTTCCTTCCTTCTTTCCTTCCTTTGTGTTTTTTTGTGTGCCTATCGTCTCTGACACATCGCCACTACTTCTCTTTTGCTACTTGGTTTTAAAAAAGGTAAAGGTGTCCCATAACCCATAACATCGTAGGGGAGTGAGGCATCAGGGACCTCAACTTCTCTAGGGGCCAGCATAGTGAGGGCGGCAGCCATTTCCTGTCCTTCGCTGTTTTACCTTCCCTGACCCTAAAGAGGCAGGTACCCATTCACAGCTGGGTGAACTGGGGGACTGTATTGGAGCCAAGTCGCACAAACGGTCACCCATCCAAGTGGTATTCACACTCAATGCTGCTTAACCTTGCTGGGGGAAAGCGAGTGTTCTGACCACTGAGCTATCCCGTGGTTTTATGAGATGTTTATTCAGAACGCCCCCCCTCCCCCCATCCCCCAGCCCACCAGGGTTATTCTACATGTAAGCATTGTGAGTAACAACAACAAGCCAACGGCTTATAGAGTGCTCCACAGGCAAAACGTGACGCATTTCGTTTGGCAGCTGGTGGACATATCAAGTTATCCCTTCAGCGCCTTCTTGATCAAACCATTGACGCTGGGGGCAATAGCAAAGTGAGAGGCTGTATGACCAGTGGCTTTCCCACTCATGGAATTCCACTTTACAGCTTAGTCTTTTAGTGATCGACTATGACTCTCTGACTAGGAGTCTTGATTTGCACAGTCCTTATGTGCTGCAGCCCTGGGGGGTTAGTTGGCCTTTGGAGAACATCTCCAACACTGACTGTCCTTATGCCTTCTTGGCCAAGATAGTGGGGATGTACTGTGGGCAAGGCATCTCCACTATAATCAAATTTCTGCCCAATTTCCGAAACAGCAGCTGCCTCCTCTGCTGTTTTGGAGGTCATTGTCGAACATGACGGACAAACATATGCTATGGAAATAACATCTGCTTGCAGGATCTTTTAAAACTTGACTAGACCACACACGCACATTATTGCTAGTGTTTTGGATGTGGCTATAGATTAAAAAGCCACTCTGATAGGGAAACAAACACACATGGGTACAGTACGATTAAAGATAAAATGGTGGCGCTGCTCATGTGGCGACGCGTTGTTCCAAGGGACAGCATCCTGAATTTTATGCAGAGAAATCTGCTGTGACTGAAAGTGGCATACACTACACTACACTACACTACACTACACTAGACTACACTACACCACACTTCACTCCACTGCACTGCACCGCACCACACCACATCACACCACACCACCACCCCCACCCACCACACTTCACCACACCACACCACACCTCACCACACCACACCACATCACACCACACCCACCCCCACCACACCACACCCCCACCACCCCCTCACCACACCACACTCCAATGCACTGCATACACTTACACTACACTGCACTGCACTCCACTGCACTCCACCCCACCACACCCCACCACACCTCACCACAAATAACAACCTACCCCTACACTCACACATACACAACACTACACTTACACTACACTACACTACACTACACTACACTACACTACACTACACTACCCCTACACTACATTTCACTACACTACACTTCACTGCACTACAATACACTACACTACACTACACTTCACTGCACTACACTACACTACACTACACTTTACTTCACTGCACTACACTACACTACACTTACACCACACCCACCGCACTACACTACCCTTACACTACACCACACCCACACTACACCCGCACTGCACTACCACTGCACTGCACTACACTACACCCCACCACACCACACTACACCACACCACCCCCACACTACACCACACGACACTACACTACATTACACCACACTACACCACACCACACTACACCACACCACACTACACCACACACACCACACCACACTACACCATACCCCACTACACTACACCACACCACACCACGACCCCACCTACACTACAATACACTACACTACAATACACTTACACTCACTACACCCACACTACACTACACGACACGACACGACACGGACAAGACACTACACTACACTACACTTTCACTACACTAGACTACACTACACTACAACCACACCACACCACACTACACCACACTACACCACACTACACTACACTACACTACACTACACCACACCACACCACACTACACTACACTACACTACACCACACCACACCACACTACAACTACACTACACTACACGACACTCACCCACACCACACACACTACACTACACTACCGAACAAATACACCCACCACCCCACTACACTACACTACACTACACCACACGACACACCACACCCACACTACACCACACCACACCCCACCCCACCGCACCGCACCGCACCGCACCACAACACTACACCACCCCCACACCACACACACCACACCACACCACACGACACTACACTACACTACACTACACTACACTACACTACACTACACTACACTACATGGGGACGGGATAGCTCAGTGGTCAGAACACTCGCTTTCCCCCAGCCAAGTTAAGCAGCATCGAGCGTGGTTACCACTTGGATGGGTGACCGTTTGCGCGCCTTGCCTTCAGTAAAGTCCCCCAGTTCACCCAGCTGTTAATGGGTACCTGCCTCTTTAGGATCAGGGAAGGTAAAGCAGCGAAGGAGAGGAGATGGGCGCTGCCCTCAATATGCTGGCCCTGGAGAAACACACACACGCAGACACATACACACAGACACATACACACACACATACACACACACACACACACACACACACACACACACACACACACACACACACACACACACAAACAAACGTACACACACATACACACACATACACACACATATGAAAATAAAAGTTGACTTTGACTTTGAGTTTGACACACACACGCACGCACGCACGCACGCACGCACGCACACACACACACACACACACACACACACACACACGCGCGAGCGCGCGCGCGAAAGGGGGTTAAGTGGGGGATATTGGGCAAGTTATACAAGAGAAATAACTACTATCACAAACAAATGTCCCAAAATGTAGTTTCCTCCCTTAGATTGTAAGCACCCGGGGCAGACAGTCTGTTGTTGCGCTTTGTGCACATCAACGGTAATGACGAGGATGATGATAAAAATAATGACGGAGATAGTCTCACAACGATATCAACAATAACACACGTGCCTGCACGTTCACGCATATGTCTGTCTGTCTGTCTGTCTGTCTGTCTGTGTCTGTCTGTCTGACTGTCTGTCTGTCTGTCTGTCTATTTATCTATTTATTTATTTATACCACTTAAAGTCACGAGATTTCTCTGCGTGAAATTCGGTCTGCTCTCCCCGGGGAGAGCACGTCGCCACAAGATCAGCGCCACCCTTCTTTTTTTTGTTGTTGTCTGCAACTGTATTTGTTTCCCTATCAGAGTGGCTTTTTTCTAAGAATTTTGCCAGGGACAACTCTCTTGTTGCCGTGGGTTCTTTTACGTGCGCTGCATAATTTTCTGTAACACACAGGACCTCGGTTTATCGTCTCATCCGAAAGACTAGCGCCCAGACCACCACTCATGGTCTTATGGATGGGGGGAAAAGTCTCGGGCCCAGACGGGATACGAACCACCGCACACTTCCGACCCGGACTTTTCGCTTTCTAGACAGGCGCGTTACCTCTAGACCACCGACCACCGATCTGTCTGTCTGTCTGTCTGTCTGTCTGTCCGTCTGTCTGTCTCTGTGTCTCTCTCTCTCTCTCTCTCTCTCTCTCTCTCTCTTCTCTCTCCTCTCTCTCTCTCTCTCTCTCTCTCTCTCTCTGTCTCTCTGTCTTTCTCTTTACGTGCAGTAAAGTGTCCTGCACACGAGACCTCGGCTTATCCGAAAGACCTGTACTCAGATAAGCATTCAAGGCTTAGTGGATACCCCTCTTGATGAGCCTCTGAGCTTCAGCCGAGAACGATCCCCCCAAAAACAAAAACAACAACAACAACAAAACAACAAACCCTCAACAAAACCATCAACCCCCCACCCCCACCTCCAACCAAACAACAACAACAAAGCAAGAACAGCAACAATACCAACAACAATGTGGATCGGTGGTCTAGAGGTAACGCGCCTGTCTAGAAAGCGAAAAGTCCGGGTTCGTATCCCGTCTTGGCCCGAAACTTTTCCCCCATCCATTAGACCATGAGTGGTGGTCTGGGCGCTAGTCTTTCGGATGAGACGATAAACCGAGGTCCCGTGTGTTACAGAAAATTATGCAGCGCACGAAAAAGAACCCACGGCAACAAGAGAGTTGTCCCTGGCAAAATTCTTAGAAAAAAAACCACTCTGATAGGGAAAGAAATACAGTTGCAGACCAAAAAAAAAAAAAAGAAAAAAAAAGGGGTGGCGCTGCTCTTGTGGCGACGTGCTCTCCCCGGGGAGAGCAGCCCGAATTTCACGCAGAGAAATCTCGTGACTTAAAGTGGTATAAATAAATAAATAAATAAATAAATAAATAAATAACAAGAAGAAGTAGAGAGAGAGGTCTCGAACCCACAACTCACTGTTGTCTAGACGGTTTCGTTATTTGCGGACCATCACTCCACCACATAGAATGATTTCCACTTTTGTACACATGTATACATGTATTGAAAGACAGATACAGGCAATGAAGATGAGGTGCTTTCGCAAACTCCTTGGTATCTCATACAGAGATCACATCACTAATGAGGAAGTGAAGGCCAGAATTTAAAACGCCATCGGATCATACGAAGAGCTCCTGACTTCAGTGGAAAAACGCAAACTTAAGTGGTTCGGGCGCGTCACACGAACATCTGGACTGGCCAATACTGTCCTACAGTACGATTGAAGAAAGGAGGGAGACGAAGAGGCAGACCGAGAAAACGAGGTCCCGTGTGCGAACGCACGCAGAACATCTTACGCACACGTTAAATACTGTTCCGCTTTTCGAAAGAGTAGGCCATTGCGTGCCGGTGGGAACAGATGACAGAATTTACAAAACCGCATAAACACGGGGACTAGATGTAAAGAAACACACGAGTGCTTATTCCATTATCCTCGATGTAAAAGAATAAATAAATAAATTTTGTAAAGAAATGGGAAGACAACATCAGAAAGTTGACTGGTCATGAGTGGAACGAATTGCTACAGAAATCAGAGGACCGCGGGGAGTGGAGGAAGCTGGTTGCAAAATCTTCATCAGTGCCTCCACGGTCCAAGGGACTATGGGATAGGTGAGGTCAGGATGCACGCAAGTCTATTCACACCTATTTCAAGGTTAACTTAACGGCAGACTTGCCATTGCTTTCATATCCGTCGTGTTTATCATATTATAATTATACACCCACGCAGATCTAAAAAGAAGACAGGTTAAACATCTAGCTTTCTATGTCAACGTTGGGTAAATGTCAACAAACAAAAACAAAACAAAACAAAACAAAAACATAAAAGTCTTTTAACTTTCACAATAGACAAATCAGAGATGAAAAATAAGTTGAAAAAAAATCTGAATATTGTCAGCTAAGATCATCCTTAAATCCTGCGCTTCAGATTATGGCTGTAATTAACTGCATGCTAGATAGAGGAAACTGTCTCACGAGACACTGGGCCCAAAGCTCTTTAAGTCGAGGATGTATGCTCCAAATAACACAAATAACAAAAATAATGCGCAGCACGGCATTTGCATCTGAACTTGTGGGCGTCAATAGGCCTAGACTTTCATCTGCTATCTGTCTGTCTGTCTGTTAGTCTGTCTCTCTGTCTGTCTGTCTGTCTGTCTCTCTGTCTGTTGGTCTGTCTGTCTGTCTATTTGTCTCTCTGTCTATCGGTGGACGGGATAGCCTGGTTGGTTACAGCGTTGCGCATTGCGCTCGTGATCTGCTGACCCGGGTTCGAATCTCGTTCAAGGGTATATTTTCGCTTGGAGTTAACATCAGTGCCGACTCCACTCCCCCCACAAATCCTTTCGGATAAGACTATACACCGAGGTCCCGTGTGCGAACGCATGCAGAACGTCTTGCGCACACGCTAAAACCTGTTCGGCTTTTCGGAAGAGTAAAACCATTGTGTGTCGGTAGGAAAAGGATGGCAAAATTGACAAAAACTGCCTACACACAGGGACTAGATGGGGAAAAAAAAAGCATAAAAGGTAAAGGTAAAGGAGTCCCATAACCTATAAGGTCGTAGGGGAGCGAGGCGTCAGAGACCTCACTTCTCTAGGGGCCAGCATATTGAGGGCAGCGCCCATCTCCTCTCCCTCGTTGCTTTACCTTCCCTGACCCTAAAGAGGGCAGGTACCCATTTACAGCTGGGTGACCTGGGGAACTGTACTGAAGCCAAGGCGCGCAAACGGTCACCCATCCAACTGTTAACCACGCTCGACGCTGCTTAACTTGGCTGGGGAGAAGCGAGTGCTCCGACCACTGAGCTATCCAAAGCATATGAATGCTTATTCCATTATTCTCGAAATAAAAATTGATGATGATGATGGTGATAATAATAATAATAATAATAATAATAACAACAACAACATAACAATGATGATGATGATGATGAGGGTGATAATAATAAAAATGATAATGATAATAAATGTCTTTCTGCATTTCCACTTGTCCAGCCCTTTAACTGATGTGTAAAGCGCTTTGATTTGTTTTTTTGGGCGATATATAGCGCTATATAAATTCCATTTATTATTATTATTATTATTATTATTATTATTATTATTATTATTATTATTATTATTATTATTATTATTATTATTATATCAAAGATCTCTTTTGGTCATCGATGTTCCACGGATACTATTTTTAGCTTCCTGAGAGAATCAGGCTTTTCCGTCTGGAATGAGTGAATCGTTGGTCTAGAGGTAACGCGCCTGCCTAGAAAACCAAAAGCCCGGGTCGGAGTGTGCAGTGGTTCGATCCCCGTTTGGGCCAAAACCTTCCCCCCATCCAGTAGACCATGCATGGTGGTCTGGGTGCTAGTCTTTCGGATAAGACGATAAACGGAGGTCCCGTGTGTTCCACAGCGCATGTAAAAGAACTCACGACAACAAGAGTTGTCCCTGGAAAAATTAAGTAGAAAAAAGCTCCTCTGATAGAGAAACAAATACTGGAAAAGGAAAAAAAAAAAGGGTGGCGCTGCTCTTGTGGCGACGCGTTCTCCTCGGGGAGAGCAGCCTGCATTTCCATGCAGAGAAATCTGCCGTGACTTCAAGTGGTATAAAATAGATAAATAAAGTAAAGGTGTTAGTGACTAAGAACAAGGTTGAATTTTGAGGAATAGGGTTGTTTTTGTCTCGTTTTGTTTTGTATGTGGTTGATGGGGTTTCTGCCACCAGGCAATGACAGTGCTGGCTTGACCCTCGTAGTTCTTCTCCTTCTTCTTTTCCTCCTTTTTTTCCTCTTTCTTTCATCCTTCTTTTTTTCCCGTCTTTTCCTTTTTTTCTTCTTTTTTTTTCTTTTCATCCTCTTTCTCTTCCTTCTTCTTTTCCTTTTCATCTTCTCTCCTTTTCTTCTTGTTCTTGTTCTTCTCGTTCCTGTTTGTCTTCTTGTTCTTCTCCTCCTCCTTCTCCTCCTCCCCCTCTTCCTCCTCCTTCTTCCTCGCCTGCGCATGTGTGTAGATCAGGGCATACCAATTGCTGTACTGTAAGAGCATGCTTTCATTTTTGGCATTATGCTTGAATGAAAGAATGAATGTAATAATAATAATAATAATATATGGAATTTATATAGCGCTGAATCTTGTAAAAAAACCCAAACAAATCGAAGCGCTTGCGCTCAATCATTTACAGGCATGCAACTCTCCTTAAACATAATGAACAACAGATTTCAAAACCATGCGCGCGCACGCAAAGCATGCACACAAAAACACACAAAACCCACACACACACACACCACACACACACACACAACACACACACAAAACACACACACACACACACACAAAACACACACACACACACACTCGGAACAGCACTTAGAAGGAGAAAGATGCTGTTGAAAATTAGGGACAGATATTTGGGGGGAAAGTCTCAGGTAGGAAATAAGTGTGTTTTGAGGCTGGATTTGAAGGTATCAAGTGAAGGCTTTTGTCGAAGTGAAAGAGGAGATCATTCCAGGTGGATGGACCGAAACAGAGAAGGAGCGATGGCCAACAGTGGTTTGTTTGAATCTGGGTGTTCGAAAGCACAAAGTATCTGCGGCTGAACGAAGGGAACGGATGGAGTGTACAGATGAAGACAGTTACAGAGATAAGGGGGGGGCAGATTTGTGGAGACATTTGAAACAGAGGGTATTGATTTTATACTCCCCGTCTTTGTGAGACAGCAGCCAGTGAAGAGATCGCAGAAGAGGAGTGATGTGTTCAGATTTTTTCTTTCTTAGGACCAGTCGAGCTGCAGAGTTTTGTATGCGTTGAAGAGAGTGGATAGATGATACTGGTAGGCCAGCCAAAAGAGAATTACAGTAGTCTAAACGTGAAAGAATGAGAGATGTGACAAAACTTCGAAGTTGCATCAGTGGACAGATACTTGCGAATCGCGCTTAGGGGCCGTAATTATATAGCAAGACTG
>CM054149.1:55322057-55324135 GCA_028751875.1 Rapana venosa | reverse complement strand
AAAATTTTTTTTTTTTTGGTTATTAATTTGGTTTTTGATTTTTTTTTGGTTTTGTTTTGTTTGTTTTTGTTTTTTTTGTTGTTTTTCTTTTTTTTTATCTTTTGTTGGTTTGGGTTTTTTCTTCTCTTTTGTTTGTTTGTTTGTTTTGGTTAGGTTTTTTGGGGGGGGGGAGGGGTGGGGTATTTTTAGATTTCTTTTAATTACTTGCTTTGGGGGGGGGGGGGGGGTTGTTTGGGGGGGAGTGTTTTGAAAAGGGTTATTTCCCCTTGTTTTTATTGTGAGACTGTATAATATTGGTTATTATTATTAAGATTATCCCTAACGGGGGGGGACTGGATGTAAAAAAGCACATTTTGCTTATTCATTATCCTCGAAATAAAAGAATTTGTCATTGTCAAAAAGAATTTGTCATTGTTTTTTCTCTCTCTCTCTCTCTCTCTCTCTCATCTCTCTCTCTCTCTCTCTCTCTCTCTCTCTCTCTCTCTCCCCAGGCTTCCAGGATTCCGTCTATCCTCGTCTCGTAGACTTTATGTCGTTGACTTTCCTGACGACTGGAATCGTCCAGACTAGCGTGACTTCAGTCTGGAATAGTGACTTGACTTCAGTCTGGAATAGTGACGTGACTTCAGTCTGGAATAGTGACTTGACTTCAGTCTGGAATAGTGACGTGACTTCAGTTTGGAATAGTGACGTGACTTCAGTCTGGAATAGTGACTTGACTTCAGTCTGGAATAGTGACGTGACTTCAGTCTGGCGTCATGACGCGACTTCAGTCTGGAATAGTGACGTGACTTCAGTCTGGAGTCATGACGCGACTTTAGTCTGGAATAGTGACGCGACTTCAGTCTGGAATAGCGACGTGACTTCAGTCTGGAATAGCGACGTGACTTCAGTCTGGAATAGCGACGTGACTTCAGTCTGGAATAGCGACGTGACTTCAGTTTGGAATAGCGACGTGACTTCAGTCTGGAATAGTGACGTGACTTCAGTCTGGAATAGCGACGTGACTTCAGTCTGGAATGGTGACGTGACGTTAGTCTGGGATGGTGACGAACTTCAGCCTGGAATAAGGGCGTGACTTCAGCCTGGAATAATAGCGGGGCTTCAGTCTGGAATGATGCAGACTGGTGTGACTCACGCGTCCACACACTCATCCACTCACTCACTCACTCACTCACTCACTCACTCACTACTCGCTCACTACTCACTCACTACTCGCTCACTCACTACTCGCTCACTCACTACTCGCTCACTCACTCACTACTCGCTCACTCACTACTCGCTCACTCACTACTCGCTCACTCACTACTCGCTCACTCACTACTCGCTCGCTCACTCACTACTCGCTCACTCCCTACTCGCTCACTTCACTACTCGCTCACTCACTACTCGCTCGCTCACACTCACTACTCGCTCGCTCACTACTCGCTCGCTCCTCACTACTCGCTCACTCACTACTCGCTCGCTCACATCACGTACTCGCTCGCTCACTACTCGCTCGCTCACTACTCGCTCGCTCACTCACTACTCGCTCGCTCACTACTCGCTTCACCATCACTACTCGCTCGCTCACTCACTACTCGCTCGCTCACTACTCGCTCGCTCACTCACTACTTCGCTCGCTCACTCACTACTCGCTCGCTCACTCACTACTCGCTCGCTCACTACTCGCTCACTCACTACTCGCTCGCTCACTCACTACTCGCTCGCTCACTACTCGCTCGCTCACTACTACTCGCTCGCTCACTCACTACTCGCTCGCTCACTACTCGCTCGCTCACTCACAAACTCGCTCGCTCACTATTCACTCACTCACTCACTACTCGCTCACTCACTACTCGCTCGCTCACTCACTACTCGCTCGCTCACTACTCGCTCACTCACTACTCGCTCGCTCACTACTCGCTCGCTCACTACTCGCTCACTCACTACTCGCTCGCTCACTACTCGCTCGCTCACTACTCGCTCACTCACTACTCGCTCGCTCACTACTCGCTCGCTCACTCACTTATCGCTCGCTCACTACTCGATCGCTCACTCACTTATCGCTCGCTCACTACTCGCTCACTCACTACTCG
>CM054149.1:55304557-55319557 GCA_028751875.1 Rapana venosa | reverse complement strand
TAACAATAAGATATTGAAATAGGGCACTCATTAAGACTTAAGTACAGAGGACAAGTCCAATAAGTATTGAAAATATAAAATATGAATCCTTCATCAGGATACACCATAACTATAAGCAAAACGATAAAAGGTGAGAGAGAGAGACAGAGACAGAGAGTTTGTGCGTGTATTTCAAAGATAATATCCAATCTAATTACCAAAACAGTACACGATCACCATCAACACTCATTTTTGATCATACTCGTTTCAAATTATATGTCATGATAATGAAATAAACTGAATACCCATATATTCACACAATAAAAACAAGAAACAATACAAAAGAAGAAATCTAAACCTATACAGTCATTGAGGGAGAGAATGTGAGTGAGTGAGTGAGTGAGTGAATGTGTGTGTGTGTGTGTGTGTGTGTGTGTGTGTGTGTGTGTGTGTGTGTGTGTGTGTGTGAGTGTGTGTGTGTGTGTGTCTCAGGGACAATACTAAATATATAATACTCACAGAGCACACGATCAACACCAACACTTTTTAATTATACCTCATACAAATTGAATGTCGTGATAATAAAAATATGTGCAATACCCATACACTCACACAATAAAGAGGGGGAAGACCCCAATAAAGTCATAAAAAGAACATCTACACATTGTAAGTAATAGAGACAAATTCTTTTATCCCTGGATAATGAATAAGTACTCATGTGCTTTTTACATCCAATCCCCGCCCGTAGGGTCACATATTAATAATGAACTCAGTACTCATACTTTCAAACAGTAGAAGCAAAAGGAAAAAAATTTAAAAAAGAAAAAGAAGAAAAAGAAAAAAACAAACAAACACACAATCCCAGACAAACAAGAAACAAAATAAACCCCAGAACATCCCCCCCCAAAAAAAGAGAGAGAGAGAGAGAGAGAGAGAGGAGAGAGAGAGAGAGAGAGAGAGAGAGAGAGAGAGAGAGAGAGAGAGACAATTGACAATTGACACAATTTTATTGCTAATTTAGCGATCAAGCCATATAGCGCTGCGGCGCGGTAACGACGATATCGAACGCAACGCGATTACAATGACATGGAAACCATGGCAGTAGTGGTCTGTACATCAAGATTCGATACATTATTGTCTGTGTCTCAAGTGTCCCAATTTTCAAACCAGCCTTTCCTTTTCCAGTCTACAGCCAGCGAAGTCAGCCCATGTAAGACGAAGTCAGCCCATGTAAGACTGGATCAGGTCCCGAAGATGATGTAACTCCTGCTCAGCACTCCACCACTGTCGCTGTGTGTTGTGTGTTAGTACACTGTTTCCCTTTACGAAGTCTGGCAAGCCTGACACGTTCTTCTGGCAACATGTTTTTCTCTTCTTGCTTGATGTACCAGAACACACACTTAGATTCCTCGCCAGGATCTCCATTCCAAGAGTATTCCAGGGTGATGTCATCTGATTCACACATCACAATGTTTTGATCATCCTGAACTATGTACCACCCACCTTTCGAAACCGTGTGTTTCTCTTGCTGTCCATTAATCTACGCTGCACACGTTTGTCAGTTAGAGTAGACACATACTGTTTCACAATACCAGTATGAGAGTCATCCACTGTGCAGCCAACTGTCAGCTCTTCCTGCACATCAGACGCCTCAGAAGACACACTGATCTTACTGTCTGTTGCTGGTTCACACGGCAAATCAAGAGAATCTAGTGTGGCTGGGACATTCACTGCACTGTCAACACACAGCTCTGTGTACAACGCTGGCTTGTTTTGATTCGGCATCCACTCTCTCACGATGCAGGGAGTCACTGTCAGACAACACCGGCTCTTCCAAAACACTGTCCTTGTCACACTGACGACTTGCCTGTCTTTCTTGATGTTGTTTACTCTTCTTTGGACGTCACGACGGATTTGGGAAGGGCACTTCTTGCGAAAATACTGAACTCGAGAATTACGATTCAGCACTGGGTCCGCCATTTCTGTTGATACTGACTTGTCAACTGGCTTCAGTCGCAAGACGAAGACAACGCTGCCGCTCTCCTCTCCCCCGCGACTTTCCAGCTCGATAGGACGTTGTCGATCAGCAGGGCGTTTAAAGTGTTACTACAGTTGCTGGAAGGCCAGTAACTGACATTTTGAAGCTTAAATGCAAAAATTTTGCAGCAGCTTACTAACAGCACACCCTTTTAGTTCTCGTCCCCAAGAGAGAGAGAGAGAAAGAGAGAGAGAAAGAGAGAGAGAGAGAGAGAGAGAGAGAGAGAGAGAGAGAGAGAGAGAGAGAGAGAGAGAGAGAGAGGAGAGAAGAGAGAGAGCGAGAGAGAGAGAGATTGATTGATTGATGATTGTTTGACTGATAATCTTTATTCCCAAGGGTTACAGATAAGTATTGGCATACTTTGTTTTTTTATATCCGGCCCTTGCTCTAAGAAGGGAGGCTATCCTTAGTAATCACATCTAATAATTTCAAGCAAACATAAACAACGTTATTTTGATATGAGAGAGAGAGAGAGAGAGAGAGAGAGAGAGAGAGAGAGAGAGAGAGAGAGAGAGAGAGAGAGAGAGAGAGCCAGCCAGAGAGAGAGAATTTGTTTCTTCTCCGTCAAACGCTCAGACAGCAACTACTGATGTCTGTCAAATGAGCGAGGTAGCGTTGCGCTGCCGTTAAGCGCCTGACAAGTCAGGCCCAGCGTATCTGACACTGGCGCGGGAGGGAACTGTCATCTTTTGAAGTCTTTCTGGTAAAAAAAAAAGGCAGG
This sequence comes from Rapana venosa, assembly GCA_028751875.1. Classification (NCBI taxonomy): domain Eukaryota; kingdom Metazoa; phylum Mollusca; class Gastropoda; order Neogastropoda; family Muricidae; genus Rapana; species Rapana venosa. Next base: position 55,316,819 of record CM054149.1, on the reverse strand, counting down.
AGAATGGACCAGGAAGGCAGAAAATAGACATGAAAGGGGTGATAGGAAGAAAAGGAACGAGGCAGAAACAAAGAGAGGGATAGAAAAGAGGGAATTCCTAGCACCGAATTTACAGAAGGTAGGGGTGCTGTTTTTTTCTTCTGACAGGCCCCCGGAATCCCCACAGGGGGAAGAAGAAATTTAAGACAGAAGCTCAGAGATAGATATCTAAAGACAGACAGACAGACAGAAAGACAGGCAGACAGACAAGCAGACAGACAAGCACACAAACGTGTCTAATATTACTAATAGCGAACAGACGTTAAATACAAGAACGATCGAACACATGGAGAGACACACAGACACAGACACAGACACGTGTACCTGCACATTACCCGCCTCACCCGACTCCCCCCCCCCCCCCCCCAACACACACACACACACACACACCACACACACACACACACACACACACACACACACACGATGAAAGACCCTCTAACAGCGAAGTCTGACCATTCATTTCTTTTTGTTTTCAGACAGCGTTGCAACACAAGCAAGACTTGGTAACTAACCACGTTGTCATCCCCACTTTCCGAACTGTCTCTCCCCCCCCACCCCCACCCCACCCTCGCCCCACCCACCCACCCCTGCAGAAGTTTCCTCACTCTCCAGTCAACACCACCCACACCTACTTTTTACCTTAAAAAAAGTTAATCTATTAATTTTTCTTTCATTTCCAGGATTATGAAAATCAGGGATGGTTAGAATCTTTCCGATTCGTACCACCCTACGAAAGGGGAAAATCGCTTGTTTATTTTGAGATTCAGCTCTTGTCTGAACCCACCCCCCTCTTGTGATTGCCCTTCATGGGAGGATTAAAGTGGTTTTTTAATTTGACTTGGACTCTTTCCCCCCCACGCACACAGACTGATTTCCGTCGTCATGATGAGGAGTGAAGAGATGGTGTGTTTCTGAAAATAGACCGTTATATGTAACTGCGCATCTTGTGTGTGTGTCAAAGTCAAATTTTTATTTTCAGATGGTACATTGAACAAGTAGTGCATTTGCTTTTTTTTTTTTTCCCATCAAGCCATATATCTAAAGAAAAAAAAAGCGAGAAAAAAAAAGATAATATATATGCAGACATAGAATAAAAAACCCAATCAACGGTAAACCATACAAATCAAACAAGAAAAGACAATAACATATGCATACATGGAATTAAAAACAAAAGAAAAATCCCTGAAAAATATTAAACCATACAATTCAAATAATTCAAAAATCTTGAAAAATATATCCATCATAATACAAACAAACAAGCAACAAAGAAAAACCAAACCAAAACAAAGAAAGAAGACAAAACAGAATTAAAAACAAACCACCAACTGCTTCCACCCCCCCCCCCCCTTCCCTCACACACATACACACAAAAACCTTCAACCATACAAACAACTGAATAAAACAACTGTTGTGTGTGTGCGCGCGTGTGTCTATGTGTGTGTGTGTGTTGTATGTAATATATATATATATATATATATATATATATATATATATATATATATATATATATATATATGTGTGTGTGTGTGTGGTGTGTGTGTGTGTGTGTTGAAAACATGACTCTGATTTGACTGATGATTGATGAAGCAAGTTAGCATTTTTTTTTCCGGTTTGAGTTGTCCTTGCTTTCATTCAGGTTTTCTGTGCTGAAGTGCCTGACGGGCGTTACCTGGCCGAGTGGTTAGTCAAGCCCGTCTGACTTCAGCACGGGGAGTCCGTGAAGTCGTGGGTTCAAATCTCGGCAGCGTCGTCTAGTCAATTAAGGGTAGGGATTTTCTTTTTACGATCTTTATTTTATTTTATTTATTATTTATTTTATACCACTTTAAGTCACAGCAGATTTCTCTGTGTCAAATTCGGGCTGCTCTCCCCCGGGGAGAGCACGTCGCCACAAGAGCAGCGCCACCCATTACTTTTTTTTTCTTTTTCCGTTTGCAACTGTATTTATTTTCTCTATCAGAGTAGCTTTATTCTACATAATTTTGCCAGGGTAAACTCTCTTGTTGTGGGTTATTTTACGTGCGCTAAATAATTTTGTATAACACACGGAACCTCGGTTTATCGTATTATCCAAAAGACTAGCACCGACACCAACACTCATGGTGTAAATGGATGGGGGAAAAGTTTTTGGCCCAAACGGGGATGAAACCACCGCATACTTCTGACCCGAACTTTTGGCTTTCTTGGCAGGCGCGTTACGTTACCTCTAGACCACCGATCCACTACCATCCATCACCGATCTCCCTGGTCAACTTCAAGAGATTGGCTGCCTGTGACGCAACAGACCTTTCTGCCTATATCGGGAACGGGCAACCGAAAACACACACACACACACACACACACACAAAAAGCACGCACGCGTACCGACACAAGCACGCACGCACGCAAGCACATATACACGCAGACGCACTTACACAAAACAGCAAAGCAAACACGGACCATCAATTAAGAATATCGTGTTTCTTAATGACAATTGTGTCTACATATCGTAGACCACTCCACTTAATGACAAAAAGAAACATTTTAGTAGACACACCAGATCTATATTTTGTTACAAACGTTGTGTGTGCATTTAGAAAGCTAAATCTGATTACACAAATAAGGAGAAAAACGGTATTCGGATAATGTCAAAATGGTGAGTAAGGTAATCGTCAGCATTGCGCAATTGAAATAAAAAAAACACCACTGTTCTTTAAAAGAAAAAAACAACCAACCGGATTGCTTTCAAACATCTGTTAAGAATGGGCTGTTATACCGGAAATTATCTTCCCCTGTCGCGCCGGCAGATGGCGTGTTAAGAAAGCAGACACGAGGCAGGAGTTACACAAATATTAGTTCCCTCCCCCCAATAAACCAACAACAAAAATCAACAACAACCCCCCCCCCCCCCCCCCCCCACAAAAAACCTAAACAAAACAAAACAAACAAAAAGAAAACAAACAATAAACCCAGCTCGCCGTTACAAATGCCGGATTCATACTATGTTTTGAACTGTAATCCCCCAGTTCACCCAGCTGTAAATGGGTACCTGCCCTCTTTAGGGTCAGGGAAGGTAAAAGCAGCGAGGGAGAGGAGATGGGCGCCATCGCCCTCAAGATGCTGGCCCCTGGAGAAGCTGAGGTCTCTGACATCTCGGTTCCCAACGACCGCATAGGTTATGGGACACTTTTACCTTTGAATTGCAGTTATCATCGTGGCCATGAATCTCCGTGAGATCCCAGCCTTCGGAGGCTGTGGATTCAAGGGACATGAAGGAAAAAGACTTTGAAACCAACCAAGTACCACATGCTCAGGGTGTGTGTGTGTGTGCGCGCGCGCAATATGTCTGTTTTAGGGGATGAATTTCATTTTATCATGGAATGTCCCGACTTCAAACATTTACGACAAGATTTTATTCCCCGACATTTTCTTCAACCCATGTCCATTTATAATTTTTGTAGGCTAATGAAATGCAAATCTCGAAAAGTTCTCCTGTCGCTCTCAAAATTCATTAAGATTTGCAGGTATTTCTTGAAATTTCAATTGTCTTTCATATGTGTAGATTATGTCTTTTACAGAAATGTGTATACTTAAAAATAGTATTGAGTCATTAATACTGTTTGCTTATCATTCTGGGATGAACTCTTGCTTTTCAGTTACTGTTAGTATTCATGTTTTGGTGGTATTGCTAGGTTTATTCTCCTGTTCAATTTGTTTGTAATCCTCCATACCCCCAAAAGGGGTGAAAGGAATTAAATCTTAAATCTTGCGTGTGTGACACTTTTGTGAGGAAGATTACCTCAAAGGGTTCATGGCAAACGGTGAATAAGAGAGGAAATGCTGATGTGTACGTTATTGGCTATGATGTAGGTGTTAACATTGATGTTGTTGTGTACGTTATTGGCTATGATGTAGGTGTTAACATTGATGTTGTTATGAGAGAAAAAGCTGGCTATCATGCTGCAGGTTTGTCTTTGACCGCATCAATCTCTCTCTCTCTCTCGCCATCTCTCCCCCCCCCCACCACTACTCCCAAAACACCACACACACACACACACACACACACGCGCGAACACACACACGCAAACACACACGCCCGCGCGCACGCAGAACATTTTGCGCACACGTTAAAACCCGTTCCGCTTTTCGGAAGAGTAGGCCATTGTGTGCCGGTGGAAACGGATGCAAAATTTACAAAACTGCATACACACGGGACTGAAGGTTAAAGAAGCATATAAGTGCTTATTCCATTATCCTCGTAATAAAAGAATAACACACTCACACACACACACCCTTCCTTTCAAATAATACACACACACACACACACACACACACACACACACACACACACACACACACACACACACACAACACACACACACACATGCGTGTGCGCATACTCCCTCCCCCAAACACACACACACAACACACACACACACACAACAACACACAACACACACACACACACACACACACGAAAATATCAGCAACGAAAATATCAGCAACGTTTCCCACCTTGCATACGAGAATATTCATCGATTCAAACATCTTCAAGATGATATTCACTTAAACAACCATGGTGCTGGCAACGTTGCAGGAGTCTTGGGCCGCCACCTTTGTCAGTTGTTCTGGGAACAGCCACGAAGACGACAGAGACGCGGGGGTTTCAGCGCCAGCAACACAGGCCGTCCATTCCAAGGCAACCCATGGACTGGCAGACCCGGTCACCCGCTGCCACCTGCGCTGTATCCTCTGACCCCTCCATGGGCGTTCTGTCAGTAATAACCTGATTGTTTTGTCAGTCAGTTCACACTCATGAACACTGCACGCACTCATGCACGGTTGTTAATTCAGATTCACTTCCCTATGTAGCAGTACATTTCTTTTCAGATCAGGATATCTCCATCCACCACATTCTTTCACCATGGATTCTCCATTACTTTCTACAGTGTCTTGCATCACTGGACTGTGTCTTGAATTTCTACCCCATCCCACCCTTACCTGTCATTTATTTTTTGGTGTATATGTGAGTGTGTATTTTTCACATGAGTAACATATTGTCGACTAAAACCATTTGATTTCAATATTGTATACATGTATAACAAGACAAAATTTACAACATGAAGACAAGCTTGGACATGACATTACATTTTTCTAAAGGTGTTAAAATTTTGCAGTGGAACGCTAGGAGCATAGCCACCAATTTGTTGGGCTTTACTCAATTTTTAACAACTGATAATTATGCTATATTAGCACTCCAGTCTTTGAATGTGGATAAAGGGAAAATGCCTAAATTGGCAAATTATTATTACCCACCATTATGTGATTGTGATACTAATTCTAAAGTGAAATCTGCCATATGTGACTTGTTTTTACGAAATGAGTCTTAACTTCCATGAAGTGAAAAGGAGAGAGGCCCAAAAAAGGGAAGGTGGGGTCCACTTTGCCAATTTTGACTTTTCATCAAAAATGGAATCTGTAGTCATTAAATTTCCTATCTATGTACGTGAAAAGGTTAGATATGATTTACACATGTGTTTTTAAACCGTTTTTATCGACCTACCCTACTGCAGTTTTCCAGTTTTGTTGATCCTTACAACGCAATTACAGTCATCTCATTATCCTTACCCCTGACAGGGCCCCACACATGATCCATACCATTCCAAAGGCCATGACCTACATTTTCCATTTCACACAGTCTTTACCTGAAGTCTAACCAATCAGTAATACTGTTTTGAGTTATCTAGGCATAAACAAAAACCTGAAAGCTGGAGAAGATCTACCAATGAGAGTTGAGGACGCACACACAGCCTGTAGTAACAAACAGGCAGCTGGTCTGATTAGTTGGGAGGGGGATCACCAGCCACGTCTCTTTTCTATTTTAAGAACTGCATAGCTGGGAAACTTTGCCATTTGCAAAGAATAATGGGCATTTTTGCTCATTTCTAGCTGATCTTCTGCTCTGGGAAATGGGTATGCATACAGATCAAAGCTACAGACCTAGACTGTTCCGATGATGATACTGGGGAGACTAATAGCATTTCACTTGTCAATGCATGACATGAGAAAATGTGGGAGCTGTTTTAAACTTACTTAACTGTCATGTGTGTGTGTGTGTGTGTGTGTGTGTGTTGCTGTTGTTGTTAAACTAAAGAAATTAGTGTGTGTGTGTGAAAACAATCAAGTCAAAATGATTTTTATTGACAGTAAAAGATTAAGTTTACACAGCTTTCTTTTCATCCTGCCCACACAGGTGTGTGTGTGTGTGTGTGTGTGTGTGTGTGTGTGTGTGTGTGTGAAAACAATCAAGTCAAAATGATTTTTATTGACAGTAAAAGATTAAGTTTACACAGCTTTCTTTTCATCCTGCCCACACGTGCACATGTGTGTGTGTGTGTTTTTTTCTTCTTTATTTTTAAAGATCGTTTTTCTTTCAAGGGTAATGAATAAGTAATCTCTCTCTCTCATTACTTTATCGATTTTCCTCTTTTTTACTGGTTAAATTTAATGGTAAAGGATGCAATAATGTAGTATTCAGTATAATCATTAAGAATTTTTTCTTAGATAGATGGCTTGATGAAATAAAGCAAATGCATTGCTTATTCAATGTATCATCTGGAAATAAAAATTTGACTTGACTTGACTCTGTGTGTGTGTGTGTGTGTGTGTGTGTGTGTGTGTGTGTGTGTGTGTGTGTGTGTGTGTGTGTGTGTGTTGTGTGTGTGTATTTCTTTGATTGTTTTGATTCAAGGAAAATGAATGGTACTCTATTGCTTTTTTCTACATGCAGTCTCTGTGTGCATGCAGTATTTTGTCATGTGTTCCCTCTGGATGATGTCACACCAATAATCTGTTTTCTTTTGTTCTGAGCAATCGAATGCTATTGAGTGTGATTGTGTCTGATTTTACTTGCATGCATTTGTGCATGGATGTGCGTGTATGTGTGCGTGTGTGTGTATGAGGGACAATGACAATGACAAATTCTTTTATTTCGAGGATAATGAATAAGCACACATGTGCTTTTTTACATCCAGTCCCCGCCCGTTAGGGATACATCTTAATAATAATAACCCAATACTTATACAGTCTCACAATAAAAACAAGGGGAAATAACCCTTTTCAAAACAGCTCCCCCCCCCCACAACCCCCCCCCCCCCAAGCAAGCAATTAAAAGAAAATCCTAAGAATACCCCACCCTCCCCCCAACCCCCAAAAAACCTTAACCAAAAAACAAAAAAAAACAAAAGAGAAGGAAAAACCAAACCAACAAAAGATGAGAAAAAAGAGGAAAAACAGACAAACAACAACAACAAGAACAAGAGAAACCCAACAAAGCCAAGAAAAATAACACAACAAACTTAAAAAAAATTTCATAAAGATAAACATCTAACATTGTCAAATGGTACACATATTGTTACACATAATTATAAGATATTAAAAATAGGGCACTATTTAAAACTTAAGACAGAGGAAAGTCCAATAAGTATTGAAAATTAAAAAAAATATGAATCCTTATCAGGATATACTATGACTATAAGCAGGACGATAAAGGTGAGAGGAGAGAGAGAGAGGGGAGAGAGGAGGAGAGAGAGAGAGAGAGGAAGTGAGAGAGGAGACGAGAGAGAGAGGGGGCCAGAGACAGAGACAGAGAGACAGAGAGTGGTGTGTGTGTATTTCAGAGATAAAATCCAATATATAAATCCCAAAACAGTATGCGATCCCATCAACACTCATTTTAGATTATATCGTTTCAAATTATATGTATGTTTAATGAAATAAATTTAATACCCATACATCCACACAATAAAAACAAGAAACAAAAAAGAAGAAATTTAAAACTATACAAAAATATATGATTTCAAAACATTTACCGATAACCTTCAACATTTAGTTTGATTACTCATAAAAAATTTTATGTCATGATAATCAAATAAATTCAGTACCCATACTCTCACACAATAAACAAGGAGGGAAAGAAAGAAGGAAAAACAAAACCCAGCCAATCTATAAGGTCATAGTGAGAGAAAAGGAGAGAGAGAGGAGAGAGAGAGGGGAAAGAGAGAGAGAGAGAGAGAGAAGAGAGAGAGAGAGAGAGGGGGGAGGGAGGGAAGAGAGAGAGAGGAGAGAGAGAGAGTGTGTGTGTGTGTTTTGTGGTTGTGTGTGTGTGTGTTGTATGTGTTTCAGGGATAACACTAAATATATATATAATTCTCAAAACAGTGCACGATCACCGTCAACCCTTATTTGATTATACTCATGCAGGTTATATGTCATGATAATAAAATAAACTCAATACCCGTGTACTCACCAATAAAACAAGGAAGAAGAAAAAGGGTATAAAAACAAATCTATAAGGTCAGGGAGAGAGAGAGAGAGAAGAGAGAGAGAGAAAAGGAGGGGAGAGAGAGAGAGAGAGAGAGTGTGGTGTGTGTGTTGTGTGGTGTGTGTGTGTGTGTGTGTTTTGTGTGTGTGTGTGTGTGTTGTTTTAAGGATAATATAAATATATTAATTCTCAAGACAGCACAGGTCACCATCAAATTGTTTTCGAATATACTCGTAAAAAAATGAATGTCATGAAAAGAAATAAGCCCAATACCAATACACTCTTACAATAAGGAGAAAAAAACACTTAAGTCATAAAATGAACATCTATACATTGTAAAGTAAGAGAGAGAGAGATAGGGGGGAGGAAGAAATGAGAGAGAGTGGGAGAGGGAGGGAGGATGGAGTGTGTGTGTGTGTTGTGTGTGTTTTGTGTGTGTGTGTGTGTGTGTGTGTGTGTGCGTTGTGTGTGTGTGGGGTGTGTGTGGTGCGCGTGCGTGTGTGTTGTGCGTGCGTGCGTGTTGTGTGTGTTTTGTGTGTGAAAGATAATGCTTTTTGTTTGTAAACAAACAAACAGAACGACATAGAAAAAAATACTGGAAATGATTCTCAACAGCACATATCACTGTCAACACTCTTTTTCATTATATCGTACAGATTAACACATATTTGTTATGATAGATATATTTCTTATAACTATAGTGTAATAAAAAATTAAAAAAAGAAAGAAGAAGAAAAAAAAAAGAAAGAAAAAAAGAAGAAAAAAGTTTTCGCTTTTGGGAAACTCACTTATTCAACAACAATGAAATTTGAAAAAGGGGAGAGAGAGAGAGAGAGAGAGAGAGAAGGAGAGAGAGAGAGAGAGAGGGGGGGGGGGGAGACAAGGTCTGACAGAAAGACAGGTGAAAGGGAAAGGGCAGGGGAGATAGGTAAGATGGAAAGGGAGATAGGTAAGTGAGATATGCAACTTTTTTTTAAGGCTATGGACTGTGGTTTGTTATTGATGATGTATCAAGTGAGTTGATAATTGAGTTTTGTATATTGTTATTGATTGATGTTGTTTAAATGAATCAGGAAGGAGTTCCATAGATAGGGCCTGAGTAAAGTAGACTAGATTTGAATAAGTCTATTCTCGGAATTGGGACACTAGGTTTTATAGTATTTCTGGATTGGTTTAGGGGGAATTTGTCTATTAAGTATGATGGAACAGTTCCTGTCATGATCTTGAACATCATGACTCCTTTGTTATATTTTAAACGTTGGTGTAAGGGGAGAATATTTAATTGAGTATAGTCAGCTTCTTGTAAGCTTTTCCTTTTTAACAGGACCACTTTGAGAGCACGTTTATACAGACTCAGTAACGGTTTCATAGTGTTTGCACTAGCAGAATCCCACAGGGTAGAAGCATAGTCTATTGAGGATTGTATATAAGATTGGAAGAATAGTTTCCTTGAATGAAAGTCAAGAAAGTGCTTGATTTTAGAAAGTTGGTATACTCTTTGGGACATGTATTTGCATAGTTGAGATATGTGGTAGAACCAACTGAGATTTCATCAATTGTTACCCCTAAAACCTTGTGGTGATAGGTTTGTTCAATTACTTCCTTTTTAATTTTGATGGGAGTAAGTTTATGGGTTAAGTTTTGACGCTTTTGTCTAGTGGTAATAAGCATGCATTTTGTTTTTTGGGGGTGTATAGACATATGGTTTAGTTCGGTCCATTCAATAAGCTGATCAACACTTTTTTGTAATGCATTTGCCAGGGAAGAGAGAGAGAGAGGAGAGAGAGAGGGAGGAGAGAGAGAGAGAGAAGAGAGAAGAGAGAGAGAGAGAGAGAGGGAGAGAGAGAGAGAGAGAGAGGAGAGAGAGTTGACGAGAGAGAGAGAGAGAGCAAAAATTAAAGTCAACATTTTATTTCCAGATGACAAGATTGAATAAATTGTGCATAGCACTATTGTTGCCTTTTATAAAGCCATCCATCTAAAAAATAATAAAGTAACAACAAAATCAAATGGAAAATGTGTGTGTGTGTGTGTGTGAAATGAATAGCAGACAACCCGGTATGTAGGTATTATTAATATAAATTAATCTATTATAATATTTTAATTCTTATGTAACCAAGTATTATTTATTAGATTCTACATGTTTTCAGCTGACTAAGTGCATTCTATCGGAAATATGCTAGTCAGATACTAACAAGTCTCCTCATTAACCTCTGTCACAGCTTCTTCCACTTCATGCCCTTTTTCTGGGGGAGGGGGGGGGGGGGGGGGGTATGAGCTAAATATCAAAGCAGTGACAGTCAATATATACAGTATCTTTTGTCTGATGCCGTAAAATGGTATGTTTTAACACCATGTAAATTTGGCCATCATCAGTTGAATAGAAGTACGGTTGCAAATTGTTAGTTAGCTAGGGTGGAGAAAAACTTTAAAGCTGATTTTCTCAGAATGTGAAATCGCTGTGTCACCCATTTCAAACACCCATAACTTTGTTAATTTTATAGGTAGAATAATGTATCATACATTAAAATAAAGGTAATGATCTGTAGGTTTCAGAAAATGTGGCAACTCAATTTTACCGATTTATACCTTAAGACTCCTTTTGTAAAAACGGGTCACATATATATCAGTCAGGGTTTAGATTATGAAAAGCTATTTATATCTCCTATAGTGCAAAGTACAGCATATATTTATCATACAGGTGTGACAGTTAAAATTAACAAAGATGAAATATTAAATGTAGTTTCTGTATATTTACCTCAAGGTCCAAAAAATGACAACATTGACTGGTTAAAAAACACAGACTTCACAAAACGTAAATGGATCATTCTGGGAGATTTAAATTCTCATGGCTCCCTTTTTTGGGGTTGTGGGTGCTCTACCATCACCCGCAATCGCTTAGTAGAAAACATTGTAGATTCAAGCTTTGCTTTTAAATGATGGTAGAGTAACTAGAATCCCTGATATTTCTATATAAACCCAGTGCCATTGATTTAGCTCTGATATCTCCGGGTTAGCAATTAATTGCACCCGGAATGTTGAAAAAGATTGTTCGGAAGTGATCATTTTCCTATTACATTGTCATTTGAGGACCTTTTCACATCGATCTACCACATATTTGAAGATAAAATCCCCCAATTTTATATTAAATGGCTAACTGGAGTTACTTTTCAATCTTTCTGCAAGCTATTGATATTGAGCGATTGCAGAGGATGATGTTGATAAATTCTATTCAAATTTTTTTGGCAAAGTCATGCTTGCAGCTGAGTTTTCATACCAAACGCAAAACCAGCAAGAATGGAAAGCGATTTAGGCAATAGTGGTGGACTAAAACATGTGAAGAAGCAGTAAAAATATAAAAAGGAACAGTACAAAACATGGTTAAAAGATCAATCGGAAGAAAACTTTATTGTATGAAATGTGCTAAATGTCATTGTAAAAAAATAATTGCCAGGCCAAAAACAAGTATTGGACAGAATTCTGTACAAATGAGATCAGAATCCAGGACTTACATAAGTTTGGGAAAAAAGTTACTGAAATGAAGAATGGATTTTTAACTCCATCATATCCAATCAAGTTTGAATTTTAATGATTTCCAAGTACGTTGAAAAGCAGAAGCCTTTGTCACAATGTTTTCAAAAAATAGGGTTTATCCTTAAAGCTTCAGTCGGACTTCAAAAGTAATGACTCAGAAAACTAAACAAATCAGAATATCCATCATCATATAATGCTGATTATTTGAATGCTCCTTTCAATATGACGAATTTATTGAAAAAGTTAGATTCGTTTTCACAAAACAAGACAGCAGTTTGGGCCCCATGGGAATCTTTTCAAATGTTTCCCATAGCCTTTAAAAAGGAAAAGGTATTTTTTATTTTTCAAAATTGTTGGATAAATGGATCTTTAATATCTGGAGGC
>CM054149.1:55295629-55304057 GCA_028751875.1 Rapana venosa | reverse complement strand
TTTTTTTTGGGAAATTTTTTTTAAAAAATTTTTTTTTTGGGTTTTAAAATTAAAAAATTTTAAAAATTTTGGTTGGAAATTCATTGGGGGGAAATCTTTTTTTGTAAATTTTTGAGCATTCACGGTTTTTTTCCCCCCCTTTTTCCCTTTTTTTTTTGGGGGGGGGGCCCCCCAATAAGGTAAGCTAGGAATTTCCTATATTTTTTTTATTAAGTTTTTTTAAGTCCCTTATTTTTTCTTTTTAGAAAATTAAAAAAGGGGATAATTCGCTGATTGACAGGGCTTCTTCAGGGGCTATGCCTGATGTCAAAGGGAAAAAAAGGGGGCCCCCAAAGCGTCCTTGGAGGGTGGGGGGGGGGGCAAAAGGGTCTTGTTGGGATTTACCTTCAGGGGGGGGGTTTTCCCTTGGTTGGTAAATTAAAAAAGGGATTCAAGGGGGGGAAAATAAAGTGCATGGTGTTTTCTTTTGGAAATGGGGGGAAAAAAATAATTTAATTGGGCCAGAATTAAATGTTCAACAGTAAAGGACCCCCCCCAAAAATTTTTTTTTTTTTTTTTTGGGGAAAAATTCCCAAAAACCGGGGGAAAAGGGAAAATTTTAAAAAAAAAAAACAAAATTAAAAAAAACAATTTAAAAAGGGACCTTAAAAAAGGTTGAATTAAAAGAACCCCCCCCCCCAAAATTTAACAAATTTTTTGGTTTGGGTTTTTTTTTTGGGGTAAAAAAATAAAAAGGAAACTTAAGGGCCCGGCCGGGAAAAAATTATTCGGGCATAAAAGGTTTTTTTGGGTTTTAATTTCTAAAATTTCTTTCCTTTTTTAAAAATTTTTTTTTTCCAAAAAATTCTAAAAAACCCCCATTTTCCTTTTTTTTTCTCTTTTTCTCTCTTTTTCAAATTTTTTAAAGGCGTTTTTCCCTGTTGGATTTCCCTTAAATTTAATTTACGGGGTTTTTTTCTTTTCTTTTCTTTTTCAAAGGTCCTTTGATTTAAAAAAGGGGAAAAGTTGGGGGCCCTAAAAAATTCCCTTTTCCTTTTAAACAGGGGGGGGAAAATAAAAGGGTAGAGAAAAACCCGGAAAAAAGGGGCTTAGCAATAGGTCCGTTTGTGGTAAAGTGGGAGGAATTTTTTTGGGGGGAAAAAAAAAACCAGGGAGGCGGTTCCCCCCCAGGGGGTTTGTGGATTTTCCTTTTAAAAATTTTCTTTAACTGTGTAAAAGGGAATCTGTGTTTGTCATGTCAAGTTTGGTAAAAGTGTCAGTTTGGGGGTGTAAAAATTGTTGGGGTATACAGATAAAACAAATAAAAAATTTTTCTTTTTGTTTGGAAAGTAAATGGATTGTTTTCAAACTGTTGATAGGATTTTGTTCTTTTGTGCGTGTTTTGATTTTATATGTCTGACAGAAACATTCCCGGAAAAATGTCCAGCCCGTGTTTTATGGGATAAGGCTTCTGTAAATCGGAAATTAAAGTTGCCCCAAGGGGGGCGTTCTGTGGTTTAGTTTGTTTAAAAAGGCAGAGTTAACTACCTTGGGGAATTGTTTGATGTTCCCCTATCCTAAAATTTGCATTTTCTCTGTGAAAATCTCGTTGTGTACAGAAAGAAATGTTTTGCTTGTCTGTGTTTTTATCCCACCTGAAGGGTTCCCCTTTTTTAACATGTTTGACAAGATAATGGAAAATTTCTATGTTGGAAAAATGTTTAGTAAATGTGGGTGACACTGGTTGAAGTATAATACTAGTGGGGACTTTTAAAAGAGGGCTAAATTTTTTTTGTCGCATGTAGTAAATGACTTTTGTTCAGATGTCCAAAATAAAAGTATGTCTCTCAGCGCGTCGTAATTTTGAAGATTGTGTTTCAACAATTAAGGGGAAAATTTCTTTGAATATGTGCATTTTTAGTTTACAATTCTAAAGGCTATTAATGGTGACCCAAAAGGACGTTAAAAATCTTGAGGAGGATGTAGTGTTAATGATTATTTTTTTGGTCAGAGATTTGTTTTCTCAGATTTTGGCTTTGTAGTTGTTTTTTGCGGGCGTTTGATTCCGATCCTTCCCGTTGAATTTTATATTAAAACCAGTATATAATCAGGTGTGGAAAAATGTTAAACCATTGTTTTGGGAAAAATTTGTATGGGATGAAAAAAACTTCCGTTTTTAAAAAAAATTCCAGGATGTGAAAATGTGTGAAATTTTTATTAAAGGCCCCTTTTAGATGATTTGAGAACTTAAAGAAACTTTAGATTTGTTTTTAAAAAAGGTTTCATAAAAACCCGTGCGAAAGTATGAAAAAACAGGTACATATCAATAAAGGTCCCTCAAAAGATACTTGGTTTTTATAATGAATGTAAAAGTTGAAATTAAGGTCAGAAAACTTCTGAAAACTTTCCCAAAAAAAAAATTTAAAAAATGAGGACAAAAAGTTTCTGTGTCTCAAGAAGGGAAAATAAAAGCATGTTGAAGAAAAAAGAAAAAGTATAATAAGGGCCTTATTGCAGATATGATGTCATTATCTCTTTTCAAATCCCGTTCTGGAAAAGTGTTAAAAAGGGGTATTTAGAAAAGTCAGCCAAAGAAAGTATATAGTTGACGATGGGTTTTAAAAATTTTAAAACCCCGTGGAGAAATCATTAGCCAAAACCATGATTACTGATGTTGACAGTGATGGAATGAGGCGATTTTGTCGTCCTATATCTAAAAATGAGATATTAGGGGACTTTGAAAATTAAAGAGTGAGAAAGCGCCCGGGCTGATCAAAAACATTTTGGTGAATTGCTTTAAAAAATGGAGGTGAAAATATTGTCTTTTTCCTTTTAAAACTATTCAACAAAATTTTTGATGTGGTCTTTTTTCCCGAAACTGGCTGAATTATAATCTAAAAATTGCATAAAAAAGGGGGTGTTTTAACCCCCAAAAATACCGGGGAATTTTCTTACTGACATAAGTAGTAAAATTATATGTATATTATTAACAAAGGTTTCAAGAATGGGTTTGAAAAAATAATATTAAGGTGAACCCAAGTGGTTTTTGGAGGTTATCACATGATATTGTTTCTCTGCTGCGTTTTTACAGAAACGTTTGTCTAACCTAACCTATGTGCATTTATTGACTTTGAAAAAAGCATTTTATTTGTTTAAAGGAATTGTTGTGGCCTATTTCTAAAAAAATTTGTTGTGGGGGTAAAATTTACGTGTTTGGGCCATGTTTTTTTTCGGGAAAAAGGTGTGGTGTGATTTGCTTTTCTTAAGGGGTTAAAAGGGGGATGTTGTACCCTTATTTTTTTGGTTTTTATCAATGAGTTAACCAGAGGTACATCATCAATATGGTTAAAAACATGGTTGCCACGTTCCAAGATTTCTCAGAGTTGTATTTTCTTTCTGCTTGTGATGATAGTTTTTGCTATTGAAACAGTCGTAGGTTTACAAAGCAGTTAAACAGCTTAAACAGTGGCTTCAACAGCATGGATTTAAGGTTAATCTGGTAGAGTAATATTGTTGTATCAGAAACGGGGGATATTTAGATGTCATGAAAATGGTTGTACAATGGAATTACATGCCTGTGGATTTAATGTATATAAATATTAGGATCTGTTTTTCTACTAAGCTTAGTTTCACAACTGCATGTAAAGATCTGGCAAGTCGTTGATAAACGCAGATTGTTATTTTGTGTGAAAAATATACGAATATTGGAATATAACTCTGTTGATTTGTTCATTAAGATATTTGATGCACAAATAACACTGTGTTATATGGTGAGAAATATGGGCTTGGATGCAGATGTAACACATTGTGAATCAGTACCCTCTTTGCTTTAAAAGCAGTTTTTAGGCTTAGATCGAGTATACACCTAATGTCTTGTTATAGTGAAACTCATAGTACCCTCTCTCTGTTAATGTGCTTAAGAGCATTAGATTTGGAGTAAGATTATTGCATAAGAATGAAGAGCAGGTCCCATTTAAATCCTACAAGATGCTTTATGATCTAGATGTCAAAGGGAAAAAAACAATGGGGAACACAAATACGTACTGTTTGTGTGGAACTCGGGTTTGGACTTAGTTTTGGCTCGCTAAGGAGTCGGAAATTGTAGAGAGTTTATTACGCTTTCAGGCTAAGATTGATTGATGCGATGGAGCAATGGATTAATCATATACAAAACAGTTGAAAGATTTCAAATGTACAGACAATTTATAAGAATCGCTGATGTCAAACCTTATCTTTAAATTGATATGGATATACATTGAAAAGAATTAAGTCTAAGTTTTTGACTGGTGTATAATATATAAATGTTCTAAATTAGATACAGAGAACATGATATTGGACGACGTAGCTGTTATGCCATTATGTAGCAAGCTCGGGGTTGAAGTACACTTTTGTCATGTTGCTGTCAGTATTTGAGGATTTAGGCAGAACTACCTGTTAATAAGTAGACAGCTAATTTATTTAGACTTGTTTATCCTGGATCAAGTAATTCCCTCTTGAGGTTGTTGCGCAGCCTCACTTTATATTTGAGTAAGCCTTCAGAATAGAGAGATAATGTTATCCTAAGTGATATTTTGTTAGCTGGACTTTGTGTTATTACAGTATCATGTTGGTCTGTGTGTGTGTGTGTGTGTGTGTGTGTGGTGTGTGTGAGTGTGTGTGTGTGTGTGCGTGCGTGCGTGTGTGTGTGTGTGTTTGTGTGTGTATGTGTGTGTGTGTTTAAAATACTAAAATACTAAGCAGTCGCACCCCCTTCATGTATGGGCCAATGGCCTTTTTTGAATAAATCGTTCGAGTTCGCGTTAGAGTTCGAGTTCTCTCTCTCTCTCTCTCTTCTCTCTCTCTCTCTCTCTATCTCTCTCTATCGTCTTCTCTCTCTCTCTTCTCTCTCTTCTATCTTCTCTCTCTCTTCTCTCTTCCCTTTGGTTCTACTGTGTCGAGGAATGAGTTATTGGGTTATTATTAAGATGTTATCCCTCGGCGGGGGATGGGATGGGAAAAAATGCATGTGTGCTTATTCATTACTCATTCGAAATAAAAGATTTGTCATTGTCATTCTTCTTCTCATGGTCTGTCAGTCTGTCTGTTTGGTCTGTCAGTATTCTTCTCTCTTTCTTCTCTCTCTCTCTCTCTCTCTCTCTATCTCTCTCTCTCTTTCTCTCTCTCTCCTCTCCTCTCCTCTCTCTCTCGCTTCAGTGTCTTCATCTTCTCTCTCATGGTCTGTCTGTCTGTCTGTTTGCCTGTCTGTACACATTCTCTCTCACTCAACTCTCATGGTCTGTCTTCTGTTTATTTGTTGTCGTCTTCTCTCCTCTCTCTCATTTCTATCTGTATTCTCTTTATCTCTCATGGTTCTGTCTGTCAGTCTGTTTGCCTGTCTGTACTCTTCTCTATCACTCTCTTTCTCTCCTGGTCTTCTTTCTGTCTGTCTGTCTGTATTCTCTCCTTCTGTATCTCTTTCTCTATCATGGTCTGTATGTTGTCTGGTTTGTGCCAGTACTCTCTCTCACTCTTCTTTTCTCTCTGGGGACGACGTGACAGGTACGAGAAACTGATAGGCGTTTTGTGCTGTTAGTAAGCTGCTGCAAATTTTTGCAATTTTAGCTTCAAAATGTCAGTTACTGCGCCTTCAGCACTGTAAATAACAACTTTAAAAGCCCTGGCTGATCGACCAAACGTCGTATCGAGTTGGAAAGTCGGGGGGAGAGCGGCAGCGTAGTGTTCGTCTTGCGAATGAAGCCAGTGACAAAGCCAGTGTCAACAGAAATGGCGGGACCCCATGTGAACCGTAACTCCGTGTTCGTACTATGGCAAGAAACCCCCATGTCAAAATACGTCGGGATTTCCAAAGAAGCAGGACAACACCAAGAAAGACAGGCATATCGCCAATGTGACAATGACAGTGTATTGGAAGAGGCCGTCTTGTGTACATGACTCCTGCTCGATGGTGGAACAGAAGAAAAAAAAAAACAAGTGTGTACACAGAAATGTGTGTCAGCGTTGAATTGAAATGCCTCGGCCACACCAGATTCACTTTGTTTACTTGTGTGATTCCAGCAACAGACAGCAAGATAAGTTGTGTCTTCTGAGGCGTTTTCGATGTGCAGGAAGAGCTGACAGTTGGTGCTCAGAGGATGACTCTCATACTGGTATTGTGAAACAGTCTGTGTCTACCTTAACTGACAAACGTCGTGTAGAGTAGATTATGGGACAGCAGAGAAACACACGGTTTCGAAAGGTGGTTGACGTACATCGTTCGGTTGATCAAAAATTGTGATGTGTGAATCAGAGATATTCACCCTGGAATAACTTTGGAATGGAGATCCTGGCGAGGAATCTAAGTGTGTGTTTGGTACATCAAGCAAGAAGAGAAAAACATTTGCCAGAAGAACGTGTCAGGCATGCCAGGACTTCGTAAAGGGAAACAGTGTACTAACACACAAACACACAGCGACCAGTTTTGGTGGCGAGTGTGAGCATGGAGTTAATATCTTCGGGAACTGAACAGTCTTACATGGACTGACTTCGTGGCTGTAGACTGAAAAAGGAAAGGTTGTTTGAAAATTGAGATAATGAGTCACAGACAATAATGTATCGAATCTTGATTGTACATACCACTACTGCATGGTTTCCATGTCATTGTAATCGGTCGCGTACGATATCGTTGTTACCGCGCCGCAGCGCTATATGGCTTGATAGCTAAATAGCAATAAAATTGTGACAAATTGTCAAACTGTCTTTCTCTTCATGGTCTGTCTTTCTGTCTGTTTTGTCTGTCTTATTCTCTCTCTCTCTCTTCTCTCTCTCTCTCGCTCTCTCTCTTCTCTCTTCTCTCCTTCTCCCGCTCTCTCCCATCTTTCCCTGCTCTCTATCTTCTCTCCCCTCTCTCTTTCCCTGCTCTTATCTCTCTCTCCTCTCTCCTCTTCTGTATCTCTCTGTGTTTCTATGCACTATACGCGGAACGGAACGGAAAACGAGTGGCACGTTGCACAGACGGTTAGTCACTAACACAACACCGCACAGCACAGCAGGACAGAACACAGGCACCAGGACGTGACTTAGTCACATCATGTCATGCTGGGGGAGAGTGTGATGCTGGATGCTGCTGGTGATCAGGAGGAATGGTGGCTGGTAGTTGGTTTGCTGGAAATGGTGGTGGTGGTTGGATGGTGGCTGGTGGTGAAGGTGGTGGTGGCTGGTGGTGGTGGTGATGGTGGGTGGTGATGGTGGTGGTGATGGTGGTGGTGATGGAGGCGGTGGTGTGGTGGTGTTGGTGGCGTTGGTTAGTGGTGTGTGATGGTGGATGGTGGTGGTGGTGGTGATGGTGGTGGTGGTGGTGGTGGTGATGGGTTGGCGGTGGTAGTGGTGGTGATGGTTGGTGGTGGTGGTGGTGGTGATGTGGTTGCTGGAACAGAGGCAAAAGGTGTTGTGTGTGTGTGTGTGTGTGTGTGTGTTGAGAAAGACTTGTACAGAAAGTGTGCGTTCGTTAGTGCGTGCTGTGTGAGTTCTGGTGTGTTGTGTGTGTGTTTGTGTGTTGCGAGCGCGCGGATGTGTGTGTGCGCGCGCGCGCGTGTGTGTGTGGGAGTCTAGTGTGTATGTCGTGCGCGGTGCGTGTGTGCGTGCGTGCGTGCCTAGTCGTATACGTACTTGCGCGATTGCTTGCCTCTGTGTGTGACTGTGTGTGTCGTGTGTGGCTAGAGGGGGGTGGGGGGGGGGGTGGGGGTTTGGATAATGACGCTTAGAACCAACATTGAGAGCGAGTATCTTAGAAACACCCCCCCCCCCTGCCCCATCCCCCCCCCCCTCCCCACCCCCCCCCAAAAAAAAAAAAAAAGACAGTACAGGAGAAGAAGAAGGATGAAAGGAATCCTTTGCCATCCACCCCCACCCCCCACCACCAAACCCCCCCTCCCCTTTCTCCTCTATCGTCTCCTCCACCATCACTCGACCTCTTCCACTCTAGGCCTACCACCCCCACTGCAGCTTGTTTTTCTCTCTCCTTTCACAACCAGGTTTTGCATACACACACACACACACACACACACACACACACACACACACACACACACACACACACACACACACACACAGACACTCACGCACGCACGCACACACACACACACACACACACACATACTCACGCACACACGCACGCACATACACACACATACTCACACACGCACGCACGCACATACACACATACACACACACACACTCACACATACACACACATACTCACACACACACACTCACACACACACACACACACACACACAGCACACACACTCACACACACACTTACACTCACCCACTCACCCTACTCCAACTTTGCCCCACTCCTCCGTCTCCTCCTCCTCCTCTCTCCTCTTTTGTCTGTGGGTCAGACTGACCGTTGTGGAGTGGGAGGGTTGGGGTGGAGTGGGGGGGGGGGGGGGTTGTGTGAATGGTCAAG
>CM054149.1:55210629-55280629 GCA_028751875.1 Rapana venosa | reverse complement strand
AGTCTGGTTGCTAGAGTCTTTCGGATGAGACGGATATACCGAGGTCCCGTGTATTACATAAAATTATTTAGCGCACGATAAAGAACCCACAGCAACAAGAGAGTTGTCCCTGGCAAAGTTCTGTAGAAAAAAAAGCCACTCTAATAGGGAAACAATTACAGCTGCAAAATTAAAAAAATTATGGGTGGCGTTGCTCTTGTGTGATGAGCTCTCCCTGGAGAGAGCAGCCCGAATTTCACCCAGAGAAATCTCTGACTTAAATGGCATGACAAAGAAAATCTTTCCAGGCAGCACACTCCTTGCACTCTGCCCCACCCTACCCTACCCTACCCCACCTCACCCCTTTCCTTTCCAGATTCCCCTCTTCGTTTTTCTTTTTACGCTCCAAATGGAGGATTGAAAACTTAAGTGTGCGTTTTGAGGGAGGGCTTGTCTCCCTTGTATAGCGGTCAAGTGATGAGTTATCTTGTTTGGGGACAACTGAAGGGAGGCTATCAGAAACCAAGATATGAATGACGGAAGGAATGGAAAGGGTTTCGTTTTGAATGATTGCCCCCCCCCCCCCCCACGAAAAAAATGTACACACCTTACAGGTGTGACTGCTGTAGTGACATTGCGTGAGTTCCCAAAATGTTAGCAAAAATAAAGCTGAATAGTCATTGTGAGGAAAGGGGAAGTGTGTGTGTGTGTGTGTGTGTGTGTGTGTGAGTGTGTTGGGGGTGGGTGAGAAGTAGAGGAAGTTTCAAATTGTTTCATTATGAAATCTGGTTGCAACTGCTGCTATTCCTCCCAAAACAATACTAACAGCAACAGCAACAATAATGCAATGATAATGATGCTGCTATGATATGATAATAGTAATAACAGTGATAGTAGTGATAATAACATAGCAACGATAATAACAATATCCATAATAAATGATACAGCCTATAAGTTATATCAAGATTATTCGATCCAAGCTTTCTCATCATCATCATCATCAGCAGCAACAGCAGCATCATCAGCAGCAGCAGCAGCAACAAAACACCACCACCACCAAGCCACCACAAAAAAGACAGAGTGATGTAGTCAAATATTTTCTGTCTGTCTATCAGTCTCTCTGTCTGCTTATCTTTCTCTCTCTTTTGTGTGTGTGTTTGTCTGCTTTCTGTCTCAAATTTATTCCACGTGTATTCCTTTATCGTAGCTTCATTATCTGAGGTATATTATGGCCTGCCTTCATTATTCTAATGAGCATTTCTCAGACTCTGAAAGTTGTACAGATAGGTTAACCTGCACCTAGGTTTGACCAATAATCAAATCAAATCAATTTAACCATATCAAGTCAAATCAAACAAAATCAAATCAAACCAAACCAAGCCAAATCAAATCAAACCAAATCAAATTAATCAAATCAAATCTTCTCTTTTTAAGAAAGCATCGGCAAAGAGACAAGAATGAAATCACTCCGTAGGGCTTAACCCATCTATAAACCCAAACGAAGAAAATGTGACAGTGATGGCTCTTTTCAAGCAGACGGCAGACATTTACTAAATGCACTTCCGTCAGCATTTGTCTCCCCTTCTGAGGATGTTTGAACTTGTCCCGCCCCTTTCCCCTGCGTCAATTCCATTCATGCTCTTTCGAGCAAACAGGACAAGCCAGGCACAGCATAGTTGACGAAATCTTCACTGTTATCAGGAGCAATAAATTTGCCAGTCCACACGTTTCTTACTGTCAACCGTCTGTTTACACAACCAACACCAATCCTCCATTTTTTTCTTTCAAACTTGATCCTTACAATGCACGTGGAAATACTCTCCCAGGGGCTGGTAACCAATGTTTTTGTTTGTTTTGTTTTGCTCCTAGGCTAAAGCTCCGAGGTTCACCATGGTGGGATCTGCGTATGTGATCGTTATTTCCGCCACCATGAAGGTAGCAGCATTCCGACTTATGGGATGTATTCTGGGCACATTCGTGTTTCTGTCACCCACCGAACCCTGACATGAATATTACAGGATCTTTAACGTACATATTTGATCTTCTGCATGTGTATATACACAAAGGGAATAACGGCACTGGAAGGTCTGCACTTGAAGTTGACCTTCACTTCACCTATCCTGTAGTCTTGTAGACCGTTGTGGCACCACTGAAGATTTTAAAACCAGCTTCCTCCACTACTCACGGTTTTCAGCTTTTATGTAGCAAATCATTCCACTCAAGGACAGTCCACTCTCTGATGTTGTGTTCCCATCATTTTCTCTGTCTGCCTCTTTATCTCTCCTCTTGTACTGTTCCCTTAGGACAGTCTTGGCCTAGGAGATCGTAAAAATCCCTACCCTAAGTTCACCAGACGCTACCAAGATTCAAACCCACGACTTCATAGAACCATACGATTGAAGTTAAATGGTCTTAATCACTCAGCAATAGCGTTAGTCTATGAGTGAATAAAGGAAGGAAAAAAAGAAGAAAAGAACACAATATTTGGTGCAGGCTACTTTCTGTTTGCACAAGCAAGAGCACTCCTGATCTTCATTGAAAAGCTGCAACTGTATCTGACAAATTGAAGCAACTTTAGAAAAACAAACAAACTGGTGGAGGGAAAATGAAAAGCAAACAGGTTGTGTCCCTTGATGGGATTGGGCGCTTAGGGAAAGGGATGTGAAGCAGACAGCGAAGCAAACTTGGGTGTGGGAACCTGCCTGCCTGCCTGCCTGCCTGCCTGTCTGTCTGTCTGCCTGCCTCTCTTTGTCCTTCAACCGACAGAGGAACAGGGATAGGGAGAGTGTGTCACTTGCGTAACAAAGGACTCGGAAATCTAGTTGTTAGGGTTAAGCTATGGTTTGATACCTGTGGGTGTGAGGTGAGAGTCAGTAGGTGTGGGTGTGAGGTGAGAGTCAGTAGGTGTGGGTGTGAGGTGAGAGTCAGGTAGGTGTAGGTGTGAGGTGTGGGTGTGAGGTGAGAGTCAGTAGGTGTGGGTGTGAGGTGAGAGTCAGTAGGTGTGGGTGTGAGGTGAGAGTCAGTAGGTGTGGGCGTGAGGTGAGAGTCAGTAGGTGTGGGTGTGAGGTGAGAGTCAGTAGGTGTGGGTGTGAGGTGAGAGTCAGTAGGTGTGGGTGTGAGGTGAGAGTCAGTAGGTGTGGGTGTGAGGTGAGAGTCAGTAGGTGTGGGTGTGAGGTGAGAGTCAGGTAGGTGTGGGTGCGAGGTGAGAGTCAGGTAGGTGTGGGTGTGAGGTGAGAGTCAGGTAGGTGTGAGTCAATGATGACGTGGCTGCTTAACTTGAGGCCACTGAAGGTTTGGTTAAAGTGCAGCAGTGGTGAACAATGAACAGTGACTAACTGACTAACTGACAGACTGAAGTGAAGTGAAGTGAAGGATTGGCCTGCACCTGAGTACAGACATGCTGATGCCTGACGTAGTGATATCAGGGGGCTGTTGGTGCTGAAGATGTCACACAGTGCAGTGTAGTGTAGTGTAGGGTAGTGTAGTGTAATTTAGTGTGTGTACCTTTGCCTGTGTGTTTGTTTACACGCGTGCGTGCGCGCGTGTGTGTGTGTGTGTGTGTATACGTGAGTGTGAGCATGTTTGCTCATTTACAAATTTGGCGGACACACACATGTATGTGCATGCATGTGTGCGCACACACAAACACATACACAGAGACACAGACACATAGAGACAAAAAAGTCCTTCGGATGAGACTATAAACCGAGGCCCCGTGTTCGAACACATGCAGACCATCTTGCGCACACGTTAAATCCTGTTCCGCTTTTCGGAAGAGTAGGCCATTGTGTGCCGGTGGAAGCAGATGACAAAATTGACAAAACCGCATACACACGGGGACTGGATGTAAAAAAGCACATGAGTGCTTATTCCATTATCCTCGATATAAAAGAAGAAATAAATAATAAATAAAAACAAAAAACAGACAGACACACACACCTGTGCCCCGGGACACACACACACACACACACACACACACACACACACACACACACACACACACACACACACACGCACGCACACACACACACACACACACGCACACACAGAGGTGAACACCAACCTTAAGGAAACAAGACACTTTGCTGATACTTCCTTGCAGTCCACATTTTCTCTTTTCTTTTCCACCTCCACCCTTCCCCACTCTCCCCTCCCTCCCCACTGCACTCAAACACACAGCTACACAGACAAGAAACCTGCAGACTAAGCTCCCTTCCACCCGTGGCCCATATACCCAAGTAGGTCATGTTGGATCCACTGACACACATTTTCCACAGGTGACCCTTTACCTTTTGACCCAGATGTGACCATTGTGTATCTCTCTTTCCTTGACTTGGTTTTGTTGCTGTTGTTGTTTTTTCCCTTTTCTGTTGGATTTTTATTTGTGTGTAAAGAACATCGATTTTAGGTGCAACCTCTTCATCTCTGAACTGTTTTTGTTGTTGTTGTTGTTGTTAATGATGGTATGGTTGCTGCTCTTATTGTACATCACTTCAAACTCAGAAAGACAGACACATACACAGAGACACACACAGATATATAGAACACATAGACACACAACACACACACACACACACACATACACATGCACGCATACACACACACACTCTCTCTCTCTCTGCATCTACCTGCCTGCCTACCTGTCTGTCTGTCTGTCTCACATTGTCCCGATTGACCTCTTGCATCAGGTGTGTGTGTGTAAGTCAAAGTCAAATTTTCATTTCCAGATGCAATGCATGTGGGGGTTTTAACCATCAAGCCATCCATCTAAGAACAAAACCAACTTTATCAATAATATTTAACTGCAACACAATTATGACAAATAACATGTGCGCTGCCCATGCTTGCACACATACATGCATGCGCATGTGTGTGTGTGTATGCAGAGTACCAAACTTGTCGATAAACAATCACATACACACATTACACTACACTACACTGCAAAGCACTGCACTGCACTGCACTGCAATGCACTACACTACACTACTTCACGCTACACAACACTACACTACACTACACTACACTACATTATACTTCACTACACTACACTACACTACACTACACTACACTACACTACACTACTCTACACTACATTACACTTCACTACACTACACTACACTACACTACACTACTCTACACTACATTACACTTCACTACACTACACTACACTACACTACGCTACGCTACGCTACACTACACTACACTACACTACACTACACTACACTACACTACACTGCACTGTATGACATCTCCAGCACCAACAGCGCCCTGACATCACTGCCTCAGGCATCAGCATGTCTGTACTAAGGTGCAGGCCAATCTTTCACCTCGCTTCACTTCAGTCAGTCAGATAGTCACTGTTCACTGTTCACCACTGCAGCACTTTAACCAAACCCTCAGTGGCCTCAAGATAAGCAGCCACGTCATTATTGACTCACACCTACCTGACTCTCACCTCACACCCACACCTACTGACTCTCACCTCACACCCACTGACTCTCACCTCACACCCACATGTATCAAGCTACAGCTTATCCCTAACAACTAGATTTCTGAGTCCTTTGTTACGCACGCACATGACACACTCTCCCTATCCCTGTCCCTGTGTCGGTTGAAGGACAAAGAGAGGCAGGCAAACAGACAGGCAGGCAGACAGGCAGGCAGACAGGCAGGCAAACAAACAGGCAGGCAGGCAGGCAGGCAGGCAGATTCCCACACCCAAGTTTGTTTTTCTGTCTGCTTCACATCCCTTTCCCTAAGCGCCCAATCCCATCAAGGGACACAACCTGTTTGCTTTTCATTTTCCCTCTACCAGCTTCTTTTTTTCTTCTTTTTTTCTAAAGTTGCCTCAATTTGTCAGATACAGTTGCAGCTTTTCAATGAAGATCAGGAGTGCTCTTGCTTGTGCAAACACAAGGTGCAGCTCTCCTCATGGAAGCGGGTGTCTTGCAAAGTTGCACGTGATGCCCGTTCACTGTGGGAGGTTTGGTGGGCTGTGTGTGTATTAGGTGGTTGTATTTGCTTGTGGGGTCATGAATGCCATTGAAGCAGGAGAGAAGGTAGGCAATGCTGACAGAAGCGCAGTTGTCATTTCCTGTCTTCCTGGTGGGGATGAGGGGGTAGGGCTGGTGGTGGTAGGGTGGTGGTGGTGGTGGTGGTGGGGTTTAGCTGTCAGTGTAAATAATATTCCCACCTTCCTGGAAATTCTGTGCTAGGATTTCCCTCTTTTCTATCCTTCTTTTTGTTTCTACCTTGCTCCTTTTTCCCCCTTGTTACCTTTTTCTCTCTCCACTGGCTGCCTGTGCCACAGAGAGTTAACTATACGATCAGTACCCTCTGTTGCAAATGTCTCCACAAAACAGCTCGCTCCTACCTCTGTGACTGTTTTCACCTATACACTCCTTCTCGTTCCCTCTGCTCTGCTGCAGATACCTTGTGCTTACGAAGAACACCGAGATTCAAACAATCCACTGTTGGCCGTTGCTCTTTCTGTTTCTGGTACAGTGATCTGAAATGACCTTCCTCTCTCCCTTCGCCAAAAGCCTACTTATGACACTTTTAAATCCAGCCTCAAGACATATTTATTCCATATCTGATTTCCCCCCCCCCCCTCTTGTTTCATCTCAAATCTATCCCTGCCTAACCCTCTTGTTGTTGGATTCTACAGAGCTAAACTGCCTGTAGATTTTGAATTCTTTGAAGGTTTTCTACCTCCATCTGACTTACTTTACTCCTAAGACAATTGTGTGTGTGCATGACAAGTTATCAAGCTGAAATTTTGTCACAAGCTAGGTATGTCTTTGTACTTGCATTTAGGCGCAAGTTTATGTGTCTGGTCACCAGATGTCTTGTCATTGTCACCTTATTTGTCACCAATCACAGGTAAAAATATGGTATATATGATAAAACAGCAAACCCTGCATGGATTTGACAATAGTTCAAGCATATTAGTGTCGAATAAGGAAGTGATACCCAGCTGATGTGTTTACCAATAGTTATGTGCAATAGTACTTCAAGGATGTGTCACACAATGTCCCCATAGCACCTGTTGTTTTATGGTATGTCTCGAGGAGACAGAAGTTTTGTTTGACTATTTTTTCTTTTGAAAACAAGTCACATTCAATCAACTTGTGACCTTTATACTGCAGTTCATATCTGCGTGTGCTACCACACGTTTGTTAAGTGTACAGAAGTGTATCATTGTACTTGACTGTCACACTGTCACCATTGTCACAGCACAGGTGTGACAAATTCGAAACAACACAGAACTTCTGTAACTCTACACAATTTTAAAGTTGGTAGTCTCTAAAGTAGTCGTAGTGGTGGCACAGGGTCACTTCACATCACAAAAAGCAAAAATTATGGATGTGTGTGTGTGTGTGTGGGGGGGGGGGGGGGGGGGGTACCCATTGCTCTCACCTGTCGAACCTTGGCAGACCGAGACCTATTTTATTTTCCTTCTTGCTATTTTCATTATCAGCATATCTGTTCGTTTCTGCCATTGCAGTTTCAAAGCAAAAGTGTGGTAATAATGAGAAAACAGTCAAAAGGCATCGTTTTCAGGCGTCTATGCCGCGGACCGGCCGGGAGGTCAAATTTCTCCACAGTCCGTGTGTGTAGCACAGGTCAGGAATGTGCCCTGTAGCACGTTATTTTCTGGCTCACTCTTCTCCCTAACTGCAGTATTTCCTTCCTCCTCTTCCTCGTAAGCGTTTAATATCGGACTCACTTAACAATTCTCGTTCAAATGTTTCTACATCCAAGACAGTAACATTCAATTTATCGTCTTGCTAATCAGATGAATCGTCTGGTACTAAAGATAACGCCATTTTTTTTCGCCACACTGCAAAGAAGCGTTCTGGTCCTGGTCGCTGGCTGTTATTTCTTCCTTCCCTCCCCACCACACGCATGCTAGTGGTCTAAATTTATCACTGGCATCCTCTGACACCCTCCCTGCATCGCCCCACCAATTTTCAGACACATAGTGTGAAAACCACGAGGTCTGTGTGTGATGGAAAAGTACTGCCCACGTGGGCAGCACCAACTGTCCGGCTGCGGTCGTATTGGAATCTAGCGGCAGCCTCCGTTACTGTCAGCTGCGGCCGGATCGGGGACAAGAGGGTTAAAACAGCCCAAATCCCATCACCCTGCCAACGTGTATAATCTTTGTGTGTGTGTGTAAGTGTGTGTGTGTGTGTGTGTGTGTGTGTGTGTGTGTGCACGCGCGCACGTGTATATGTACATTTGAATTTGTTAACTCTGTTAATGGTTATTGGTTATATGTATGGGTGTGTTGAATGCAAGCGCTTGGATTTCTTTTTGCAAGATAAAGCGCTATATAAATTCCATTTATGATTATGATCATGATGATGATGTTGATGATGATTATTATTGTCTATTTTCTGCCTTCTTGGTTCATTCTTCTGCCCTTTTTTTCCATGAGAGACTTAAAAGATAACAATTCTGTCCCATACCTAAGTCGGATGCACTGGGTCAAACTTTGGCTTATAACACAGACAACAACAGTTGCTGTCTGAGCGTTGGAGGAAGAAGAACTGTAGTAGCTAGCAACAGATGTCGTATGGCAGCAATACGTATAGTACCACTGTTTCATGCCACAGGGAGACTTGTTTCCCCTGACAAAGAACGATCTTTTTCACGACACAATATAATCACGGAACACATTCTTGCTGCTTTGTGTTCTTTTACATGCTCTAAACAAATTCTAGCATCTCGGTCTATTCTCTCATGTGAAGGACTCGCGCCCAGAGCAGCTGAGGTCTTTGAGGCTTTGTGAAGAGGCAACAGCGAGGTAGACACAGAAAGGGGATCAGTGGTCTAGAGGTACCGCACATGCCTGGAAAGCAAAAAGTCCAGATTCGAAGTGTGTTGTGGTTCAATCCCCGTTTGTACCCAAAATTCCCCCTCCCCCCCTCTCCCACCTCCCCATCCAATAGACCATGAGTGACGATTTGGATGCTAGTCTTTTGGATGAGGTGATAAACCAAAGTCCCGTTTGTTACAGGCATTTAGCACACATGTAAGAATCCACGGCAACAAGAGAGTCGTCCCTGGTGAAATTGTGTTGAAAAAAGGTACTCTTATATATAGGGAAAGAAATACACATGCAGACATGAAAAGAAGCAATAATTTTAAAAATGGGTGGTGCTTTTTTGTGGTAACACGCTCTCCCCGGGGAGAGCAGCTCGAATTCCAGGCAGAGAAATCTGCCGTGATTTAAAGTGGTATAAATGCAATCCTGGGGACAGGATAGCTCAGTGGTCAGAGCACTAGCTCACCCCCCCCCCCTCTCCACCCCGCCCAGTGTCAAGCAGTATTGAGTATGGTTACCAATTAGATGGGTGACTGTTTGCGCGCCTTGGCTTCATACAGTCTCCCAGTTCACCCAGCTGTAAATGGGTACCTGCCCTCTTTAGGGTCGGGGAAAGAAAAGCAGCGAGGGAGAAGAGATGGGAGCCGCCCTCGAAATGCTGGCCTCTGGAAAAGCTGAGGTCTCTGAGCTCCTCTACGACCATATTACAGGTTATGGGACACCTTTACCTTTAAATACAACACACCACAACGCAACACAACACAACACAATACAACACAACACAACACAATACAATACAATACATGCAACATAATACAATAGAATATAGAATTAAATACAATTAACACAGAGACGTGTCTGTAGCTGGACAGTGTGCTGAAGTAATAATAATAATAACGTATGGAATTTATATAGCGCTGAATCTTGTAAAGTGACAGCATCATCTCTGACAAGCCAAGAAAACACACGCAGAGCCCCCAAAAATGGCATGTCGCTCTTACCGCAGAGAGAGACAGAGAAGTATAAAAAAACGAAAACTCACGCTGTGCGCGCGCGCGCGTGCACACACACAAATACAGACACATACACGCACAAACAAACACACATGCACGCACGCACGCACGCACGTACACACACAGGCTCGGAAGAGTAGGCCATTGTGTGCAGGTGGGAAAGAATGACAGCATTTACAAAACAGCATACACAAGGGACTGGATGTAAACAAAAAGAGCACATGAGCGCTTATTCCATTGTCTTCAGAATAAACGAATAAAATAAATAAAATAAAAATAAATGCACACCCACACAAACACACACACACACACAACACACACACACACACACACAAACACGCACGCACACACACGCCAACACACAGACAGACCACCCCATAGCCTAGCAGCAGGCAGGAAAAGTGACCACAGGAAGTGTATGACTCATCTCTCTGACTGACCACAAGGCTGGACAACCCATGAGTGTACTGGACCATAGATATGAAAGAAACTAAAGACGATAATCTTCTGGTTTGGGTCGTCAGGGGGAAAAGCAACTCTCAAGAAGCCACGCGCAGCAGTCAGTAAAAGTAAAGGTGTCCCATAACCTATGTGGTCGTAGGGGAGCGAGGCGTCAGAGACCTTACTTTTCTAGGGGCCAGTATATTGAGGGCGGCGCCCATCTCCCTCTCCCTCGCTGCTTTACCTTCCCTGGCCCTAAAGAGGGCAGGTACCCATTGACAGCTGGGTAAACTGGGGGAATTGTTCTGAAGCCAAGGCGCGCAAACGGTCACCCATCCACTTGGTAACCACGCTCGATGCTGCTTAACGTTGGCTGGGGGAAAGCGAGTGCTCCGACCACTGAACTATCCCGTCCCCACACACAGCAGCAGTGGCCTTGCCAGACTGGCCGCCAGACACCAGACCCTGTGCTGTAGACAGTCCTGCCCGCTACATGAGGTAGCAGCACTCTGAAGAAAGAGGATCTGGCCTGACTGACCCACACCACCCCAGTGGCCAAGAATCTCTGTGGAGACAGGGAGACAGGACCTGCAGCAGAGTACAGCTGCCTTTATTGTATGTAGAAACAGAGTGAGCCATCTGAGGAACGAAACCAAAACTTGAAAAGATCTTGACAAAACTTGCAGGTTGATTTCTTGCGATGCAAGAATGGGATTTTTCCTCTCTGAACTGCAGACGTGTGATCTAGACTGAGAATGGTTAGATGACAAAGAGATAGGTCGGTAGAGTTTGCCAGTGACTGTGATTTATTTTTACGAAATTTTAGTTACTGAGGGTAATAGATTAAGCTCGACGACATTTAAAAAAAAAATCCCAGCTCTGCCCCTCCCCCCGCCCCAAAAGGAGAAAAAAATCAAATTATTAAACACGTAAGCACATTCAATTTGTTCGAAAAAAAATAAACAGAAAAAAAGGAAGAAAACCAAAGGGAGAGAAACAAAGAAGCACTAGGAAAAAGAAAGACACAACAAAAAAGTAACAAAGACATAAAGTAAGAGCAAGAAGGAAGTATAGTTGTTATTGTCGATGACAATCATAATTATTGAGAGAGAGAGAGAGAGAGAGAGAGAGAGAGAGAGAGAGGAGAGAGAGGAGAGAGAGAGAGAGAGAGAGAGAGAGAGAGAGAGAGAGAGAGAGAGAGAGAGAGAGAGAGAGAGGTGCAAGAACGCAACGAACGTATTGCTAAAAACATCAACAGATCCTAGAATCACACATTGCCAGGCAATGCCATAATCATCATGACGCAAGAACTGTTGACGAACTTATCAGACAACAGTCCTTTTATTTTCTATATCTCTGGCCTTTCTTTGATCCAGCTCCAGTAAGCTGGCTCCTGACAGACTTTGCAGGCCTACGGCACAGCGTTCAGCCTACACTCCACACCAGTGCCGACTCCACTCCCTCCAAAAGTCCTTATGATGAGACTATAAACCGAGGTCCCATGTGTGTGCGAACGCACGCAGAACATCTTGCCCACACGCTAAAACCCGTTCCACTTTTCGGAAGAGTAGTTCATTGGGTGCTAGTGGGAACTGATGTCAAAATTGACAAAAACTGCATACACACAGGGACTGGATAGTAAAAAAGCAGATGAGTGCTTATTCATTTATCTTCGAAATAAAAAAAACTCCAGTGCACTACGGTACACTGCACTGCACAACACTGCACTACACGACACTAACTACACTACACTACACTACACTACACTACACTAAAGTACACTACACTACACTACACTACTCTGCACTGCACCGCACCACACTGCACTACACTACTCTTCACTACACTACACTACACTACACTACACTGCACTACACTACACTTCACTACACTACACTGCACTACATTACACTGCACTACACTACACTTCACTACACTACAGTACACTGCACTACTCTACACTGCACTACACTGCACTACACTACACTACACTACACAACACTACAGTACACTACACTACACTACACTACACTACACAACACTACACTGCACTACACTACAGTACACTGCACTACTCTACACTGCACTACACTGCACTACACTACACTACACAACACTACAGTACACTACACTACACTACACTGCACTGCACTACACTACACTACACTACACTACACTACACTACACTACACTACACTACACTACACTACACTACACTACACTACACTACACTTCACTACACTACACTACACTTCACTACACTACACTTCACTACACTACACTGCACTGCACTACACTACAGTACAATGCACTACACTACACTACACTACACTACACTACACTACACTACACTACACTACACTTCACTACACTACACTGCACTACACTACAGTACAATGCACTACTCTACACTGCACTACACAACACCACACTACACTACACTGCACTACACTACACTACACTACACTACACTACACTACACTACACTACACTACACTACACACCACACTACACTACACTGCACTGCACTACACTACACCATAACTACACTACACTACACTACACTTCACTAACACTGCACTACACTACACTACACTACACTACACTACACTACACTACACTACACTACACTACACTGCACTGCACTACACTACAGTACAATGCACTACTCTACACTGCACTACACTGCACTACACTACACTACACTACACTACACTGCACTACACTACACTACACTACACTGCACTACACTACACTACACTACACTACACTACACTACACTGCACTGCACTACACTACACTACACTACACTACCAACTACACTACACTAAAACTACACTACTCCTACACTACACTACACTGCCACTAACACTACACTACAACACTACACTACACTACACTGCACTACACTACACTACACTACACTAAAACTCACTACACTACACCACTGCACTACACTACATCATCACTACTTACACTCACTACACTTCACTACACTACACTACACTACACATACACTACACTACACTACACTACACTACACTACACTACACTGCACTGCACCCACACTACACTCAATGCACTACTCTACACTGCACTACACTGCACTACACACACTACACTACACTACACTACACTACACTACACTACACTACACTACACTACACTGCACTAACACCTACACTACACTACACATACACTGCACTACACTACACTACACTACACTGCACTACACTACACTGCACTACACTACACTACACTACACTACACTACACTACACTACACTGCACTACACTACACTACACTACACTACACTGCACTACACTACACTACACTACACTGACACTCACACTACACTACACTACAATGCACTACACTACACTGCACTAACACATGCACTACACTAACAACACACTACACTACTCACTACACTACACACTACACTACACTGCACTACACTACACTACACTACACTGCACTACATTACACTACACTACACAACACTACACTACACTACACTACACTACACCACACTACACTACACTGCACTACACTACACTGCACTACACATACACTACACAACACTACACTACTACTACACTACACTGCACTTACACTACATACACTGCACTGCACCGACAACTACACTAACTTACATACCTCACTACACTAACACTAACTACAACTACACTAAATCTTGCAATGCACTACAATACTCACGTTAACATGCACTCACTACCACACTACTATACACAACCACTACACTACACTACTCTCCACTCTCTGCACCAGATGCTTTAAATTTACAAAACCGCATTACACAGGAAAACTGCGTATTAAAGAACACTTAAGGCTTATTCATTTCTGTATAAAAGAATAAATAAATAATTATAAGTTTATGATAATAAAGCACCCCGAGGGATGCATGCCTGATCATAATCATCATCCCCACTTTGGTAATTCTGTGCTACGATTCTCTTTTCTATCCTATTATGTTTTAGCCTTAATCCTTTCTTCTTGCCACACCTTGTCTGATTGCTTCTTTGTCATTCTCCTGCCTTTTTCCCCCCAGAAACACATTATAAGCGTTTACTGAACTACTTAGCGCTTGATTTGTTTACTTTACAAGATTCAGCGCTATATAAATTCCATACATTATTATTATTATTATTATTATCATCATCATCATCATCATCATCATCATCATTATCATCATCATCATCATCATCATCATCATCATCATCATCATTGTTATTGTTATTGTTGTTGTTATTATCATTATTATTATTATTATTATTATCATTATAAAATAACCATTCTCTCCCATGCGGAAGTCGGATGTGCTGGGCCTGACTTGTCAGGCGCTGAACGGCAGCGCAATGCATTTTCGCTCAAGTGACAGACAACAGTAGTTGCTGTCTGAGCGTTCGACGACGACGACGACGAAGAAGAAGATAGTAAAGCACAACTACTTTTCTTCTTGTTCCCGATCTAGATGGTCTGCATGCATTCGCGCGCGGGGTCTCGGATTTCAGTCTCATCCGAAGGAGTTTCGGGGGAGTGGAGTCAGTACTGATGTTAACTCCAGGGGAAAATCCCCTAAAAACGGGCATTGCCTCCGTGGTGGCTCGATCCCGGGCCGTCAGATGATGAGTGCAAGGTTTTAACTTCTAGGCTGCTCCACCCCAGTCACTTCATTCATTTCAATTCATTCTTTTATATCGAGGATAATGGAATAAGCACTTATGTGCTTTTTTTTTTACATCCAGTCCCCGTCTGTATGGGTTTTGTAAATTTGTCATCTGTTCCCACCGGCACACAATGGCCTACTCTTATGAACAGCGGAACAGGATTTAACGTGTACGCAAGATGTTCTGCGTGCGTTCGCACACGGGGCCTCGGTTTATAGTCTCATCCGAAGGACTTTTGGGGAGAGGGGAGTCGGCACAGATGTTAACTCCAGGGGAAAATATCCCCTTGAACGGGAATCGAACCCGGGTCGGTCAGATTGCGAGCGCAATGTTCTAACCACTAGGTTATCCCGTCCCCCCATGACAGTGGCAGTTTAAAATCGTAGAAGGAAAGTAGTGGTTTGCCTCTTTCGGAATGTCGCGAGTTAGCAAGTGTCAAAGTATGTCGTAAGAAGTATGTCAGTTTCCATCTCTACCAGAGATGAACTGTTGATGAACTCGAAATATACAACGCAATATAATACAAAACCACACAATACAATAAAAACAACACAACGCAAAACACTACAACACAGTACAATACGACATAACACAATGCAATGTAAACACTAGAAAACAACATAATACAATACAACACAACACAATACAATACAATACAACACAATACAATACAACGAAAATCAACACAATACAACACAATATCAACAATCCAACAATCCAATCCATACCAATCCAATTCAACACAACATAGCACAATACAACATTACACAACAATACAACGAAACACAACACAATACAATATCAACAACCCAACACAATCCCGTACAATCCAATCCTATTCAATCCAATCCAATCCAATACAAAACAACACAACACGATACAACCAACCCAACCCAACCCATTACAACACAACACGACACGACACAACCCAACCCAACCCAATATTAAACAATGCAGTACAAACACACGAAACAAAACAAAACAACACATACAATGTAAAGAAGAGGCTGAAAGCAGTATAGGGATGGACACCAGTTGCAGACTGAAGCTGAACGTGGCCTGGGTCATAACTAGCTGACCACCACCACCACACTGCAGTGTCATAGAAACACGTGTACGTAGCCTAGCCTGTCTGTATGTACCTGGTCCTTATTTACAGGTCAGTGAGGAGGGAAGAGGGAGGAGAGAGGCGTAGGGAGGGGATATGTGTGTGTGTTTGTGTGTGTGTGTGTGTGTGGTGTGTGTGTGTGTGTGGTGTGTTTGTGAGTGTGTGTGTGTGTACGTGTGTGTGTGTGTGTGTGCGTGTGCGTGTACGTGTGTGTGTGTGTGGTGTGTGTGTGTGTGTTGTGAGTGTGCGTGTACGTGTGTGTGTGTGTGTGTGTGTGTGTTTGTGTGAGTGTGCGTGTCTGTGCGTGCGTGTGTGAGTGTGTTGGTGTGTGTGAGTGTGCGTGTGTGTGTGAGTGTTGTGTGTGTGTTTGTGATGTGCGTGTACGTGTGTGGTGTGCGTGTCGTGTGTGTGTGTGCGTGACGTGTGTGTGTGTGTGTGTGTGTGTGTTCGCGTGTGTGTGTGTTGTGAGTGTGCGTGTACTGTGGTGTTGTGTTGTGTGTGTGTGTGAGTGTGCGTGCGTGCGTCCGTGCGTGTGTGTGTGTGTGTGGGGGGGTGGGGGGGGGTAGGTGAGGGAGGGGGGGGGAATTAAGGAAGCTGTCCTGGGTCGGAATGTGAGGGGAGGGGTGTAAGGTCAAGAACCATGGTGTGCCAAGAGCGTGTGTGGACTGACCCCCCCCCCCTCCCCTCCTCCCCCACCCTCTCCTCCCCCTCCCTCCTCCCCTCCCTGCCCTCCCCTCCTCCCCCACCCTCCCCTCCCCTCCCCCATCTGCATCCTCCCACAAATCATTGATAGCCGTCATCTCTGTCTTAACCACAAAGTTTGTTTTTTTTGGGTGTGCTTGTTTGGTTTCTGGTTTTTTAAAATTTTTAATCTGACCTGTGTTTCTTTTTTTCTTTCTTTCTTTCTTTCTTTCTGTTTTTTTTAAACACTAAATGGTCCGTAAAAAACCCGAAAGACATGGCATTTTGTACACATGTTATGTGAGAAGTTTGTTTCTTTTTTTGTTTTTGGTTTTGTTTGTTCGTTTTTATATTTGCCTATTTTCCTTGTTATTGTTGTTGGTGGTGGTTTGATTTGTGCTAAAATTTTTAATGGTCCGGTACAGAACCAACAGACATAACATGTCGACATGTTGTGCACATGTTTGCGAAAAGTTTTGTTCTGCTTCTGTTTTGTTTTTGTTTTTGTTTCTTTTTAAATCTCGTCTATTTTTCTCTTTTCTTCTTTTTTTTCTCTCCTCTTGTTGTTGTTGTTGTTGTTGCTGTTGTTATTGTTGTTTTTCTTCTTCTTCTTCTTTAAAAAAATATTTTTTTAATACTAAATAGTCTACTAAAGAACCGAAAGATATGGCATTTTGTACACATATATGCGTACAGTTTTGTTTGCTTGTATTTTGTTTGTTTCATTTTAAATCTTAACAGTTTTTCTTTATAATATATATATATATTATTTTTTTAATTTTTCATTTTACTAAATGGTCCGATACAGCACCTAAAGACGTGACATTTTGTACATCATCATCATCATCATCATCATCATCATCATCATCATCATCATCATCATCATCATCATCATCATCATCATCATCATCATCATCAGACCCGTGACCTTGGCGGTCGTGGGGGAGACACGAAAGATGATGCCGTGGTAAGTCTCCTCCATCCATCTCGGTCCTCGGGTCTGCGCAGTAGTGCCGAGTCGTTCATCC
Organism: Rapana venosa; assembly: GCA_028751875.1. Classification (NCBI taxonomy): domain Eukaryota; kingdom Metazoa; phylum Mollusca; class Gastropoda; order Neogastropoda; family Muricidae; genus Rapana; species Rapana venosa. Next base: position 55,262,855 of record CM054149.1, on the reverse strand, counting down.
TGGTCCATTCTCTGATGTTGTCCATCCATGACTTGTTCTGTCTTCCCCTCTTTCTGCCACCTTCGAGTGTTCCCTGTACATTTTGTGCAGGTGAATGTAAAAAGTATTTTGCTTTTGTTTGTTTTTGCTGTTTGTTTTTCTAATTTGCTTTTTTTTCCTTTTTATAAAAAATAAAAGTTTCGGCGAAGAGCATGCAGAAAGACATGGCGTTTTTGTACCTATATAAACAGGTTTTGAATGAACGACGGAAAGATGACGAGTGGAGGAAGCTGGTTGCAAATCTTCAGTGGTGCCCCAACGGCCTACCAGACTACGGGATAGGTGAAGGAAGGGAAGAGGGTTTTAGTGTCAGGTTTGGAAGCTAGGGTGGTTTATATGCAGAGCTGTTGATCACCTGCACACAAACTGGCGGACGAACAAGGCTGTCAACAAACAAACATCCCGAAGTCGGGGTGCAGCTGCCTTCATGATGGACACAAAACGGTCGCGTTCACAAAACCTCGCCATTGGGAACCTCGGAGCTCTATCTAGCGGAGGAGCGAGGGGAGTTGTGCACGGAAGCTGACTTGGGAGATGGCTGGGAAAGTCGCCACCTTGAAATCCTCCATCCACCCCAAAGAGTTTGAACCTGGAACTTCAGGACCGGGTCATCCAGGTAGAAACGGGCTACCTGAAGTCAGTCAAGTCAAGTCAAGTCAAGTCAAAAACACTTTAAGCATCCCATGAAGGGCGATGATTACAATTACATTACGAGCTCAGGTGATTATTGTACCTGTCACGGTAGTTTTCAGCTCGTCACAAAGGACATGACAATCCTTGCCCCACACCACATCTCCCTCACTTTGACCTAAAACCCTGATGATTAGGTATCCCCCCCCCCCTCCCCCCCCCCCCCCCCCCCCCCCATCCCCCCACGTGAAGATGCGGGGGACCTGTCAGTTTAAAATAGCACCCCCACCTTCTGGAATTTCTGTGCTAGGAATTCCCTCTTTTCTATCCCTCTCTTTTGTTTCTGCCTTGCTCTTTTCTTTCTGTCACCTCCTTCTTGACTATTTTCTGCCATCTTGGTCCATTCTCCTGCCTTTTTTTTTCCCCTCCAGAAAGACTTCACAGATAACAATTCTCTTCCACGGCAAAGTTGAATGTGCTGGGCCTGACTTGTCAGGCGCTTCATTAACGGCATTTTCGCTCACATGACAGACAACAGTACTTGCTGTCTGAACGTTCGACGACGACGACAACGAAGATATCACTTGAGACTCGTCCAGATGCGAAGCTTATCTTGGACAAGGTAATAGCTGCTGGCATTGCAGACCTCCCCCCCCCCCCCCTCCCTCCCCTCTTCCCCTACCTCCCCCTTCCCCTTGGTAATGTGACATGTCCAACAAGGGTTCCCCTGATTTCAGGGTGGCCCCATTTTCTGGCAGCCAGGAAACCCGCACCCCGAAATAGACAGGGGGAGGGAGGGAGGGAGGGAGGAGTGCGATAGCAGTACACCGTCAACACAAGTCTCCTCTCCTGCCTTCGCCTCCTTAAATTAAATATAGCTCACAGCTCTTTCTGTCTATGTTTAGGCAGCATGTTGTGTCTTAAGCGGTTTTTTGTTGCTAAGTGGTAACGCATGTGTGGGAACCGGGTAAGCTCAGTGGTCAGAGCACTCGCTTTCCCCCAGCTAAGGGCAAGCAGCATCAAGCGTGGTTACTAAGTGGGTGGGTGACCGTTTGCGCGCCTTGGTTTCAGTACATCTCCCAGTTCACCCAGCTGTTAATGGGTACCTGCCTCTCTAGGGTCAGGGAAGGTAAAGCAGCGAGGGAGAGGAGATGGGCGCCGCCCTCAATATGCTGGTCCCTGAGAAGCTGAGGTCTCTGATGCCTCGCTCCCCTACGACCACATAGGTTATGGGACACCTCTACCGTACCTAACTTTAAAAAAACAGGTAAGAAGACGTTCAACTGCGCGAACCCGTTCTGTTAAGGAAACCAAAAAAGGATTATCTGTTAAATTGTTTTGCAATAATTATTATTTTTGATATTATCTTATTATTTCTATATTGTGATGGGTGCCTGCTTCTGGTTCGGATACTGTGTTGTGGTATTTTCCCCTCGTAATATTACGTTTTACATGTTTACTGTTTTATGTATGGCTTGTAACTCGCCGGGATTTCTCTGTCTCTGGGATAATAAAATTTTTGAATTTGATTTGAATGTTCAAAACTGCTCAGTTTATTGCCTTTATAAAACAGATGTAAACACAGCCCCAACATAAGGTCAAGAAAAGGAAAGATAATTTATTAATCAAGTAATAAGTCAGTGGAGACTGTGAACAGAACAAGAGTAGACCTACTCACGAAGTTTACGAAAAATATCCCCGAAGTCGAAATGCAGCTACCTTCATGGTGGGCAAAAACGGTGGCATACGCAAAATCTCACCATTGGTAAACCTCAGAGCTCTAGCCGAGGAACGAAAAAAAACCCACTGACAAAATCCGTGAAGCAAGTGTCCCAATTCGTCTGCTCATAGAGACAGTGTCAAAACTGAATCGTTTGTCTGGCGATTTCTCCTTCTTCGTCGTCATCGAACGCTCAGACAGCAACTAATGGTGTCTATCATATGAGCAAAAATGCGTTGCGCTGCTGTTAAGCGCCTGACAAAGTTAGGCCAAGCACAATCAATTTCGGCAAGGGAGAGAACTGTTATTGTGTAAGACTTTTCTGGTAAAAAGGCAGGAGAATGGACCAAAAAAGCCGAAAATAGACGAGAGGGTGGTGATAAGAAGAAGAAAAAAGAACAAGGAAAATAAAACGAGAGGGATAGAAAAGAGGGAATTCCTAGCACAGAATTTCCAGAAGGTGGGGATGCCAGTTATACTGACAGGCCCCGGCATCCCCACGGAGAAGTGAGGCGAGTTGAAGGTCGAGATTACGCTGAACGCGCAACGTGTTTGTACATCAAAACCGGTACTGCAGCATTCTACCTGAAGTTTCCAGACTGGGAAGAAGGAAGTAGTTGTTATCTCTGGAAACTACAACAGCAGAGAGAGAGAGAGAGAGAGAGAGGAGAGAGAGAGAGAGAGAGAGAGAGAGAGGAGGAGAGGAGAGAGAGTAGTGCAGCTGGTTATTCAGCCATCAAACAGGGTAGGAATCAAAAATTCTATCAGTACACGAGAAGCATGTGACTCTATGCATCACAGTTGCTGCCAGAACAGCATGAAATAATGAAAGAAGACAAAAGTTGTATTCTTGGTCAAAGCTTGACCAGTTTAGGATCCCACGATTAAGGACAACAAGTTCTCCTAGGGAGAGGAGGGTGATGAGCTGGTTAACTTTCTGGAGGTGCTGGCCCGACACAGTGCATGTATGTATGTATGATGTATGTATGTATGTTTTCCGCTGGTTTTTAGTGCTGCCGGCAGCCGGGGAATCTGCTGTGTGTAAAGCGGGGGTTGTTTGGCCGAGGGACAGAGCGTCAACAGACAGAATGCGTCGTGTGTATACTCAGTCACAAGCATTTCATTCACATCACACACCCTGTACTGCACCTGTACTTATGTAGTTACTGAAGTGATAGACTGTACGTGTAGTGTAGTTATGTAGGTATTACTGTAGTTAGTTTACTGTGTGTACTGTATGTAGTGTAGTGTACTGTATGTATGTGTGTTGTGTTACTGTAGTGTACTGCACTGTACTGTACTGCATGTACTGTAGTGGAATGTAGTGTGTGGACTGCAATGTACTGTGTGTATGTTGTTGTAGTGACGTAGGGTCGAGTGTACTGTACTGTAGTGTAATGCACTGTAACTGTGTGTACTGTAGCGTCTGTACTGCACTGTCTGTACTGTTGTACTGTACGTAGTACTGTCTGTTGTACTGTACTGTACTGCACTGTAGTGTACTGTGTACTGTAGTGTACTGTACTGCACTGTAGTGTACTGCATGTAGTGTACTGCACTGTGGTGTACTGTACTGTGTGTACTGTACTTATGTACTGTAGTGTACTGTACTGTAGTGTACTGTAGTGTACTGTACTGTATGTGATGTACTGTACTGTAGTGTACTGTACTGTACTGTAGTGTACTGTGTAGTGTACTGACTTAGTGTAGCTGTACTGTCGCACTGTAGTGTACTGTACTGTACTATAGTGTACTGTAGTGTACTGTATTGTACTGTACTGTAGTGTACTGTAGTGTACTGTACTGTAGTTCTGGCATGATCTGTATGTACTGTAGCGTACTGTACTGCACTGTACTGTGTTGACTGTACTGTAGTGTACTGTACTGGTTGTACTGTACTGCACTGTAGTGTACGTACTATGGTACGGTAGTGTACTGTAGTACTGCACTGTAGTGTACTGTCACTGTAGTTGTACTGCTACTGTACTATAGTGTACTGTAGTGTACTGTACTGTAGTGTACTGTACTGTACTAGTGTCTGCCTGTAGTTACCTGTCTGTAGTGTACTGTACTGCCGGTGGGTACTGTAGTGTAGTGTCCAGTTGTATGCAGTGTACTGTACTGTACTGTAGTGTACTGCACTGTATGTCGGTAGTGTATGTACGCACTGGTGCTGTACTGATGTACTGTACTGCACTGTACTGCATGTAGTGACTGTCTGTGTGTACTGTACTGTATGTATGTAGTGTACTGCATTGTACTGTGTGTACGTACGTGTGTACGTAGTGTATGTAATGTAGTGTGACTGTACTGTGTGTACCGTAGTGTACTGTATGTGTGATGTACGTGTGTAGTGTACGTGTCGTAGGTGTACTGTAGTGTACTGTACTGTACTGTAGTGTACTGCACTGACGTAGTGTGTGTAGTGATGTGCTGTAGTGTACTGTACTGTGCGTGTGTACTGTAGGTGTACGTGTACTGTACTGTGTGCATGTGCTGTACTGCACTGTATGCACTGTGACTGTACTGTGTGTGTGTAGTGTCTGTAGTGTACTGTACTTCTGTACTGTATGCAGTGCATTGCCGCTAGCATAAAGCTGCTGCCGCTTACCTTCAATGATCTGGCCTGCCCTGGCATGACATGACGTGCACAGGTGTGTGTTGTGTGTGGGGTGGTGTGTGTGAATGTGTGTGTGAGTGTGGTGCAGTGTGGTGAGTAGAATGTGTATTTAGTGTGAGTTGTGATAGATGATGTTTTGTGAGTGGAAGTTAGTGTGAATGTAGTGAAGTGTGTGTGTGAGTTGAGTGTGTACTCGTGTGTGTGTTTGATGTGTTGTAGTAAAAGTGGGTGTGTGTGGTCGTGGAATGACTTCTTGTGTGTGTGTATGAATGGCGGTGTGGTGTTGGGCGGTCCAACGCTTTTTGTGTGTGTGTAAAAGTTGAAGTAGTGTATGGTGTGTGTGTGTTTATGTGTGTGTGTAGTGTGAGTGTGTGTGTGTGTAGTGATATGTGTGTGTGAATGTTTGTGCGCGTGTCGTTGAGCGTCAGGACGGTGTGTGTGTGATGTGTCAGTCAGTCAGTCAAAATTTTTCCAGATGGTCATGAATAGCAATGCATTTCTTTTTTTCATCAAGCATAATCTAAGAACAATTTCGTAATGTAACTAAGACACTCATTATTGCATCATTACCATTAAATTAACAGTAAAAAAAAGGAAATCGATAGGAGTACATGAAATACAATACACATATACTTCACGACCACTACCTGCAACACTTAGCTGCCGTCACTCCACACACCTTTAATAAAAATGTTTTAAGATTAAAAGAAATCATAAATCAGACAACAATTACTTCACTATGTTTATCCATTCTTTCCGTTTAACTTGATAATAAAAAGTACAAGAATAAAACGTTAGAAAATACTAGCATTCGTCATTACTACAATATACCTTCAATGACACTATCCTCCTCTCACCACAAAGTAGCTTTTTGCGTTCATATTTCAAAGCGCTTAAAATGAATTCACATAACTATAAGCAGATAGTGAAATAAATTACATTGATTATCATAATAGAGATACAATTATAACAACAATCGCCCATCACCATGAGACAACAATATAACAAATGATCCCCATCACCATGAGACAACAACATAACCATGATAACAGAAAAGCATTGGAAAGGATGGGGGTGGGGGAGGAGTATCAAGGGGGAAGGGGAAATACACCTTCAATCAAATTAATAGTTAAAAAAAAACAATTATTCAAACAAGTAGAACCCCTATACGATACAGAATTCAAAAGCCCATAATCCACTGGACTATCAAACTAAAACAATATACTAAAACAGTATCGGTTATAATAGTACTAATAATCTCATCTCTAACTGCAATAAAAACAACATCCACGATAAAATCTATTGAATTAGAGGCATGAGGAGAGGAGAGGAGAGGAAAGGAGAGGAGAGGAGAGTGGAGAGAGAGAGAGAGAGAGAGAGAGAGAGAGAGAGATGAGAGAGAGAGAGATGAGAGAGAGAGAGGAGAGAGAGAGAGAGAGAGAGAGAGAGAAGGACACACTATCAAGCTATCAGGTCTACCATAAAAAGATTTTAAAATTTCCTCCTTTCCACTTGTTTCAAACATTGCAGATTATTTACTAGCTTGCATAGATTACTCTTACTTCTTTGCATAATTAGTGTGCCTCTTTCCTGCTCCCCTCCCTCCACACATTATACAGTGTGTGACTGTAGAATTTCTAGTCACAGTAAGACATACTTGAATTTTTTGTTGTAAGGAATACCATTAGTGCTGGTAATGTAAGTATGGTGATTTTGCCGTATTAATCATGGTTGATTTGCCTTATTAGTCAATTTCTAGGCATTCATGCATTAGATGGCTTTTTAGCTGTGTCTTGAACTGATTTTTGTTCTTGATACATTTTAGACGTTTTGGGAGCTTGCTCCATAAGTCACTACTGAGTACAAGAAGCTTGTTTTGTAAAGATTATTTCTTGGGTCTCGGAAATGTTAGTAGATGATTATGTCTGTGTTCATTGATTTTGAAGCTATTGGTGATCTTTGGAGGGGCATTTCCATTGACAACTTTCTGGACAAATAGAGCTTTATTTAGATAAAGTCTGTTTTGAAGGTTAGGATATTTGTTTCCTTATAATCGTTGATGGTTAGGGAGCTGATTTAGTAGAAACAAGTTTCAGTGCTCTTTTATATAATCTATGAATCAATTTTAAATTTGTAGCACTGCAGCTGTCCCAAAGAGATGAAGCATAGTCAACTATAGGCAAAATATTGGCCGCAAAAAAGTTTGCGAGAGTGGTTATTCAGAAAATGTTTTATTTTTGATAACTGAAGTAGCTTGTAAGAAAGACGTTTTTCCTAGCACCATCACATGGTCAGTCCAATAAGATTTTGTCAATAATTACACCCAGAATTCTGTGGGAGTCAACTTCTTCAATTACTCTTTTACCTATCAACAGAGGTTGGAATTTATCTTTCATTTTTTGTCTCTTTTGTCTTGCTAGTACATACATACACTTAGTTTTTCGCGTATTTAGGGACATATGGTTTAGCTGAGTCCAAGTAACCAATCTGTCAATATTGTGTTGAAGTTTGATTGTAAGTCTGTGGGGGTCAGAATCACTACAATAGAAGGATGTGTCATCAGCAAACATTTCACAGCTACATTCTAGAAATTGGGGTAAGTCATTTACATAGATTGAAATATAGAAGTGGACCCAATATTGACCCTGTGGTACTCCATGTTAATAGGTACTAGTTCTGATGTTTGATTATTTGCAGTTACTAGCTGCTGCCTATTCGACAAAAAACTTTTCAAAAGATTTATCGTTTCTGGTGTTAGTTTATACAAGTGAAGTTTACGCAATAATAAGGAATGATTGATTACATCAAATGCTTTTTCAAAGGCAACAAAAAGAAGGCCTGTATATTTATTTTCATTGATATTGTGTAGGAGACTGTCTGTAATTTGTGTAAGAGTTGTGTGACAGGAATATTTTTTACGAAAACCTGACTGATCTTCATTTAATAGATTGTTGTTTACAAAGTAGGAATATACGGATTTTTGGATATGTTTTTCGAAGGGTTTAATAAGACAGACAGAATTGAGATTGTCTGTAATTTGAAGGACAAGCAGTATCACCTGATTTGTGGACTGGTATGATTTTTGCCTTTTTAAATATGACAGGAAAGTTGTTTTTCTCTATGCACAAGTTATACAAGTATGTCAGTGTTCCAGCTATAACTTGACCACAAAGCTTAATTATTCTTCCATCTAGATTGTCTAAACCACGTGTTCTGGAACTTTTTTGAAGAGACAGGCTTTCCAAGACGTCTGTGATTGTCATTGGCAGTAGTTTAAATGGGAATTTTATTTCTTTTGATTGATATATTGTTCTAAGAATGGAGATCATTTCATTTGACTTGTCATTTGATATTACTTTGTCGGCAATGTTTGAGAAGTGGTTGTTCAATTCATCAGCTGATATATCTTTAACTGTCTGTTGACTTTTGATATAGGTTTATTACATAATGTATTGATGGCTTTCCATACTTGGCGAGAGTCGGTAGTTGTAATTAACAACTTTTGAATGTAATCACGTTTTGATTTGCGTTTTAGTGAAGTTACTTTGTTTCTTTGTGCCCTGAACTGCTCATTTGAACCATGTGTTTCAAATAGTCTCTTAGGTGTATTTCGGATTCTATGTCTTTTGTTATCCAAGGTGGTTTGATTTTTTCTTGAACTCTTTTTTTTATGAAAGGGGCGTGTTTGTCGTATACTGAGTAAATGTCCTAATCCAAATTTCAGCGCTTCATCAGGTCTCTGATTTGGTATATGTCATGTAATGGCGAGTTTGTCAAGTCTGAAAGGAAATCTTACTCGTTAAAGTTTTTAAATTTCCTGTAAAAAAAGTTTTTATGCCCTACTTTAGGTATTTTGATACGATTTTTTAAACCAAGTAAAGCACACTGGATTATGATCACTGCATCCACATGAGGGAGCACATACTTCTGTTATGTGATGTTTTGTAGAGTGTAGATATGATCTATTAATGTTCTAGAGTTATTTGTTTATCCGAGTTGGTCTATCTATAGTTGTTCTAGGCCAAAACATAGTAATGTTGTGGCTCATGTTGGTTTAGGTTTAAATAAGTCTATGTAAAATCCCCAAGAATAATTGTTTCATTGTTTAAAGTATTACCTCGTCCATAAGGGAGTTGAATTTTTCTAGCCAGTCTATGGTTTTCTGAAGGATTTCTGTATATAAATCCTATTAATATTGGTCTATTGTGTTTTAATTTTATTTCAATCCACATGGATTCAATGTCATAAACCTCAAGGTATATATTCTTTTACAACTGAGCGAGGAGGCTAATATGTAAGTAACCCGGTGGACTTGGTTGTGAGGATCTTCACGGAAGATTTGATACCCTGGAATATTCATTGTGCATCTGTTACATTGGGAGAAAGTCGGGATTCCGCTAGACAAAACAAATGAAACTGATTTCCACTGTTGTATAGTATGGTGCAATGTCATCTTTTTTGTTTGTTGCACTGTTGATATTCAGGTAGCCTACTCGGAGGCCTGTTTTGTTGGCCACTTGTCTGAAGTTAGAGACATAATATATGTCAGGATTGATTGGCTAATTTATGTATATATTTTCTTGTTCTATACGTTTAAATAAATTATCAAAATAGAAGACCCGTTTAGTAGGTTTTCTATTCAATAATCAAACAGGAGAAACATATGAAATGAAGGAACACCCAATAAAAAACGAAACAATACTAAAAGTCAATTTCAAAAGCTGCTCTGGATCTGCAAAAAAATCGATCTGTTATATCAACACAGTATATAAATCCAGTCCCCTTTATATTTCATACACTAAATGGAGATCAAAGTATACCACACGTACATTAAAGTGTAGAATATTTTGATAAAGAAATACTACAACTTTTTTTTTTCTAAATCAATAACTATCACTTACACAATACACGTATTCATATAAAGCTCTAAAACAAGGAAGATACAGTCACAAGCAGTAGATACAATAATAAAGTATAGAATTTCTTGGAAAATCTATAGCAAAATTTGTCTCTAAACAACTGTTATGATGCTAGAGTCTCTGGTGTAGCAATATAGCTGCTAATCACAACAGCCAATTGTTTCAATCAAGCAGACTGCTTGTATAAACCAGTAATATAGCTGCTAGTCACAAAGTCACTTCTTTCAGTCAAGCAGACTGCTTTAACAGCAATATAGCTGTTAGACACAAAAGTCAATTGCTTCCGTCAGGCAGAACGATTTATAAACCACACAGCAGCACGACATTAATCAACATCAATTAATTTACTGGGAAAAAGAAAGAAAGAAAAAATGAAAGGAAAAAATGAGAGGTGTGTGAATGTGTGTGTGTGTGTGTGTGTGTGTGTGTGTTGGGGCGGTCAGGATGTGTGTGTGTGTGTGTGTGTGTGTGGTCAGCTCAGTGCTCATGTTGTGTCATGTTGGCTCAAGTTGTCTCAGCTAACCTCTGGCCCCATTTGGGGTCAATAGTCTGTTAGGCCTGGTGCAGACAGAAGGGACAGCACAACACACGCCTGCTGATGAGACTATCAACCGAGGTCCCGTTTGCGAACGCACACAGAACATCTTGCACACAGGTTTAAACCTTTTCCGCTTTTAGAAAGATTAAGCCATTGCGTGCCGGTGGGAACGGATGACAAAATTTACAACCCTGCATACACAAGGGGACTGGGTGTAAAAAAGCACACGAGTGCTTATTCCATTATCCTCGAAATAACAGAAGAAAGAAAGGAATACATAAAATAATAGTAAAATAATAGAGAAGCCTGATCTTTACAGGACAAAAAGTCCACCTTTCTTTTCTTGGTTTTTCCACGAGAGGATCAGTGGTCTAGAGGCCACACACCTGCCTAGACAGCCAAGTCCAGGTTCGAGGTGTGTGATGGCTCGATGTTTGTGCCCAAGACATCTTTCCCTCCATTTACTAGACCGTGAGGGGTGGTCTGGGTGCTAGTCTTACGGATGGGACGATAAACCTAGGTGCAGTGTGTAGCACGTATTTAGCGCACGCAAAGGAACCCATGGCATCAAGAGAGTTGTCCCTGGCAAAAATCTGTAGAAAAAAGCCTCTCTGATAGGGAAACAAATACACGGGCAGAAGAAAAAAAAATGGGTGGTATACCACTGAGTCGTGACAGATTTTCCTATGCGGGAGAACACCGTTTCTGGGAACGCACGACTAGTCGTACAGATTCATACAAGAAATCCTGTCAAGACCACGTCGCACATACAATACAGTACAATTCAATAGAGATCCGAAGTTTACCAATATTGAAATGTTTGCATATACAACTAACTGTTTTTCACGTGGCCGCATTCTGATTTCAGGGGTACACTTACTTTCTTACTTAGGTCCATCACTCCCCCTGGAGCATAGGCCGCCGACAACAGTCCGCCAGAGTCCTCTGTCCTGGGCTATTCTCTCCAGCTGTCTCCAGGTATATCCCATCTTCCTGGTTTCTGCCTCAAGGTCGCGTCGCCAGGTGTTTCTTGGCCTTCCTCTTTTTCGTTTTCCCTGGGGGTTCCATGTTAGTGCCTGCCTTGTGATGTTGCTGGCTGGCTTTCTCAGGGTGTGCCCGATCCATCCCCATCTCCTGCGCCGGATTTCATTCTCGGCTGGCAGCTGGTTGGTACGTTGCCACAGGTCTGCGTTGCTGATGGTGTCGGGCCAGTGGATCCGGAGGATTCGTCTCAGGGAGCTGTTGATGAAGGTCTGCACTTTCTTGATGGTGGTTTTTGTTGTCAGGGGCACACATGGGAACTGAATCAGCCAGTGTTGTCAGGGGCACACATGGGAACTGAATCAACCAGTGTTGTCAGGGGCACACATGGGAACTGAATCAACAAGTGTTGCCAAGACAGTCAGGGGGCTCCTCCCTGCTCTTTCCCATTTTCAACTGTCGTGGGTTCTTTTGACGTGCACAAGTTTGTAAGTACACGTCAGGTCTGACTGGTTTAGAGTCCCCCCCCCCCCCCCCCTCTCTCCCCCCCCCTCCCCCTCAAAGACTCTGACATTCAGTTTGATTTTCTCGTCAACCTGGGAAGAAAGGGCAAGGCTGGGAATCGAACCCAGAACCTCACAGTTTACTTGTTAGGCAGGTGAGCATCTTAACCTTCCTGACACCTTCCCTTTTTCGGAGAAGTTACAATAGTCCTGTAAAAAAAACAAAAAAACAACAACAACAATAATAATAATAATAATGGTGATGACGATGATCGTAATAATAATAATGATGAATGGAACTTTTTATATGATAATATACTGACCCAAGGTCAAAAGCTGTTTCAGTTATCGATGTCAGTTAACAGTCTACATGACAGTATTGTAACAAGGGGAGACTGTCCTCAGAGCTACGACAAGCTCTTAGCATAGCAACCTGTACTCTCAAAGAGAGGGAAAGGAAAGAGGGGAATTCCTCACACAGAGTTTCCAGAAGGTGAGGATGCTACCTAATCTAGCAGGCCCCCGACATCCCCACAAGCTAGGGGGCAGATGTGGACATCCCTTTGTCTAGGAGGGGGACTGGCAGAGACCTCATCTGAAATCTGCCTGGTGCCTCGCCCCAGCTGTCATTTTAGCCCTGGTACTAAGCACTGGTTTAGGGCCGTTAGGATCAAGGAGTGTATTATCCCCTTATCTATGAGGCATTGCGCCATTCACGGCTATTTGCGGCCCACAACAAACAGAAACCTGACTTGACACCCTCATCCTTCCCTGTCCAACCTAAACCTTCATGCCTGTAGCATTGGATGCTCGTCCAAACGTGAAAGTTTATCTTGGACGAAGGGGGGCAGCACTGACATTGCAGATAACACCCCCACCCTCCTTCTCTCTCTCTCTCTCTCTCTCTCTCTCTCTCTCTCTGGGTGATGTGACAGTTTAGAGGAGCCCCCCCCTCCCCCCCCCCCCCTTCAAAAGGAGGAGTGGCCAAGTTTTCACTCAGCCAAGAAAAGCAGTGCTGGAAATAGCATGGAGGACTCGGAGAGCGGTACAAAGTCAACACGGGGCTTGTGCCTCACGCTCCCCGAAATAGCTCCCCTCTCTATGTTTAGAGGGCACCCATGTGATGTCCTTACACGAATTCATTGTCACTAACTGGATACAGATAGTCCGCAGCTTGAACCCGGTCAAAAAGTAGAAAGTCAAAAAGTAACTTGAAATCATGTTTGGGATTGCGTGGCCAACGGATATAAGCCTGCAAGACCAAGCTCACTAAGTAAAAGGGTTGTTAAAAGGAATCTGGTTTTGGTTTTATCTCATTTTTATGTGTGGTTGATGTGGTTTTCCCACAACGCGGTGCCCGGCGTGGGTTGACCCTTATGGTTGGCCAGGGCGTTGCTACAAGGAACGACAGCAGAGTTGGCTTTATACCCCGTTTTAAATCTGTATATAGCTGCACAGTTTTAATCTAAGATTTAAAAGTTGACAAGGTGACAGCTCTGATATGGTCTCTGTGGTGGGCGGGGCTATAAGCCAACAGGATTGGACTGTATTGGCAGACCAGGCTGTAAGGTCCACGAAAGAGCTGGAAAGGACATGCCATTATTTTCCCTCGACATGTCTTGCCAAGCAAAGCGAACGAGAGAAGATTTCTAAGCTGCTGAGCGCATCGATTCGATTTTACGTCTGTTCACTCTCAGCGCATCATTTTTTTTAAATCAACACACATGAAAACGCTACCCAAAATATTGGCGATACAAAGATATTACATAAACGGAAACTCAGTTGCGACTGCGAACTTAAAACGAGTACTGGACTAACTTCCTCCCGGGGAAATGTGTTTGTTGTTTTACCCGATTCACGCCTTCACAGAGACAACAGGTATTGTCAGACTTGAAATGGCTTCTCACGCATTTTGCATTCTGAGCATTGTGGAGGAGAGGAGAAGGTCAATGTTCACAGGTGGTGTCCAGACACGGGGAGAAATTCTTACCTCCCTTGATCACCCAGTGGGAATGCCGTGTCAGTATAAATAGCACCATACCTTCTGGAAATTCTGTGCTAGGAATTCCCTCTTTTTATCCCTGTCTTTGTTTCTGCCTCGTTCTTTTTTCCCTATAACCTCCTTCTTTCCCGTTATCTGCCTTCTTGGTCCATTCTCCTGCTTTTTTCCAGAAAGACGTCAAAGATAGCACTTCTCTCCCATGCCGAAGTCGAATGCGCTGGGCCTGACGTGTCAGGCGCTTAACGGCAGCGCAACGCTTTTTCGCTCCTATGACAGACAACAGTAGTTGTCTGAGCGTTCAACGAGGGAGGAGAAGATGATCTCCTTGAGCTTGTCCACTTTAGGACAACAACCACTTTTCGACACAACACACCCTCCTTCACTCCACTCTCCACTCTCTCTCTCTTCCCTCCAGGGGGTGGGGGTGGATGGTATATTCTGGAAGGTGGCGGTCCTCACACAGTGTATGTATGTATGTTTGTTTGTTTTCCACTGGTTGTGAGGTGCCTGCCGGCAGCACGGGGAATCAGCGATGTGTGGAGAAGCGGGGGTTGGTTTTGGCGAGGGCAGGAGCGTCAGTCACGCCAGGAATGCGTCGTGTGGTAACTCAGCAGCAGCGATTTCATTCACACCCTCACCCCTGTACTGCACTGTACTGCGCTAGCCCTCAAGAATGTTTATTTCAAGACCACAAGCCCCCCCCCCCCCAACCCCTCCCCATCCCATCTTCCTTTCCTCCCCTTTTGGGGGCTGGGGGGGGGGGGGGGGGGGGGGGGGGCTACATACATAAAAATTAAGGTAGGAGAATCAGAAGAAGCAGATGCGGGGATGTGAAAGCAATCACAACACAGCTCACTCTTTCCATCCTGCCATCACACTTCAAACAGGACACACCGTCAATAATGGTGTAGAAATTGCAACAAGTTTTCGTCAGACCAGCAACATCATGTAATAAGATCCAGGATCTCCCCCCCCCTTATACCTCCCCCCCCCCCCCCCCCCCCCAAGATGCTGGGGGCCTGTCAGTGTAAATAACATTCTAACCTTCTGGAAATTATGTGCTAGGAATTCCCTCTTTTTTTCTTTAATCCCCCTCTTTGTTTCTACCTTCTTTTTCCTCCTGTCGCTTTTTTGTCTATTTTCTGCCTTCTTGGTCTATTCTCCTGTATTTTCCCCAGAAAGGCTTAAAAGATAACAATTCTCTCCCATGCCGAAACTGGATGCTCTAGGCCTGACTTGCCAGGTGCTTAACGGAAGCGCAACGGATTTCGCTCATATGACAGACAACATTAGTTGCTGTCTGAGCATTCGAAGAAGAAGGAGAAGACGAAGAAGGAGAAGGAGGAGGAGGAGGAAGAGGAGAAGAAGATGAAGAAAACGAAGAGGAGAAGAAGGAAGGAAGGATATAAACAACATTGGAGTGTAGACTGAATGGATATCCGCAGTGGAAAACAAGTGCATAGCCGTTAATTCTGACGATTGATCTCATCAACAAGCTTTCACTAGTACCTGCTTGTGGAAGTGAATAAAGTCTGGATTTTGATGACAGTATTTCGGGGACAGGACAGGATAGCTCAGTGGTCAGAGCGCTCGCTTCCCCCCAAGCTTAGGTTAATTAAGCAGCATTGAGCGCGGTTACCACTTGGATGGGTGACCATTCGTGCGACTTGGCTTCAGTACAGTCCCCCAGTTCACCCAGCTGTAAATGGGTACCTGCCCCTTTTTAGGGTCAGGGAAGTTAAAGCAGCGAGGGAGAGGAGATGGGCGCCGCCCTCAATATGCTGGCCCCTTGAGACGCTGAAGTCTCTGATGCCTCGCTCCCCCAACGACTGCATAGCTTATGGGACACCTTGACCTATTCTGGGAGGAATTGTTTCTTAACTGTGCAAACACATGGCATTTGAACGCAAAGTGAACCCTCCAGACACCTTCCGTCACATTGTTCTTACATCCTCTTGGTTCTGGGAATATTTCTTATTCTCTTTGTTTGAATAGGAAGTTTTAGTGTAAAGGTCGAAACGAATAAAAACTAGGCCTAATGTTACGTTACAAGAGAGAGAGCCGACAGAAAGCCTTCAAAGCAAAAACACCTTTCCAATAGTCTCTGTTAAGAAAGATTTCGCCATTACCTACATAAAATAGCCACTACTGCTGCAAGTACTGATACCCCGAACAAGTGTAACTGTGGCCTTAAACCAATCAGGTGTGACATGGAGTTCAAAGTCTCTGCCACATACCACTTCATCGAATTTCATAAAGCATGCATTCTGTTAAGATTAAGTAAGGAGATTTCTGGTGTTATATATATATATATATATATATATATATATATATATATAATAATATATATATATACTGGCGAAGAAAAAGAAACAGGAATCAATATTGTATTACCTCTCTCTCTCTGTCTGTATGTCTCTGTCTCTCTCTCTCTCTGTCTCTCTGTCTCTGTCTCTGTCTCTCTCTCTCTCTGTCTCTCTGAAGCCACCCCGAAGCCTCCCCATGTTTGTTTTTCTGTTCTCGGTGCTGGGCCTCCTACCAGCAGGTGGCCTACTGGCATCGGTCCTGCAACAGCCCACATTCCTCCCAAATACAGCAGCCTGTGGCATGGTTACTATTCTTAGCACTCAGAGATCAGGCCACTACGAGGGCTGGATGACGCTGATAATGAGGAAGAATTTTTTTTTAAAAACGATGAAGAGAAAAGATAAAAGCGAAAGTAAATACAAAGAAACAAAAACAAACCTCCCAAAAGAAGAAAACCCCCAGATTAGAAACGAGGGAAAAAAAAGAAAAGAAAAGAAAGAAGAGAAAAGCGAAGAAGAGAAATGAAGAAAAAAGAAAAGAGGAGATAAAAAAAAGAACAGCAACTTCCCTCCCCCCCCCCCCAATTACTTTAAAACTGGAAAGAAAAGAAGACAATAGAGAAAAAAAAGAAAGAAAGCAAAATGGAGAAAGAATAGAGGAAAACATAAAGAGAAAAGAAAAGCAATAGAAGCAAAGAAGAGAGAAAAACTGACAAGGAATTAAAAGAAAAAAAAGAGAAGAGAAGTGACAGCAAATAAAAAAAAAACACACAAAGAGAGGAGAAGAGAAAAGAAAGGAAAGAATAGAAACAAAAGCAAACACAGAAAAGACAGATACAAATAAATCAAATTAAAACAAACCCATGAAAGAAATGGGGGAAAAAACAGAGGAGAGAAAACAAAACAAAACAAAATAAGTAAGGAAAAAACAAAACAAACAAACCAAAAAAAAAAAAAAAGAAGAAAACAGAGTCAAACAAAATCAAAATGTAACACAAAACACACAAAAAACACACACACACACACACACACACACACACACACACACACACACACACACACACACACACACACACACACACACACACACACACACACACACACACACACACACACACAATCACGTGTATACAAACACACATACACAAACACAGGGGTACGGGATAGCCTGGTGGTTAGAGTGATACGCTCGTGATCTGCTGACCCGGGTTCGATTCTCGCTCAAGAGGATTTTTCCTCTGGAGTTAACATCAGCGCCGACTCCGCCCCCCCCCCCCCCCCCCCCCCCCCGCCCTTCCCGAAGTCCTTCGGATGAGACTATAAACCAAGGTCCTGTGTGCGAATGCACGCAGAACATCTTACCCACACGTTAAACCCGTTCCGCTTTTCGGATGAGTAGGCCATTGTGTGCCGGTGGGAACGGATGACAAAATATACAAACTGCGTACACACGGGGACTGGCTGTAAAAAAGCACACGAGTACTTATTTAATTATCCTCGAACTAAAAGAATAAAATAAACCACACACACACACACTCACACACCCACCCACACACACATACATGCACACATACATACACGCACACACACACACACAACACACACACAACACACACACACACACACACACACACACACACACACACACACACACACACACAACACACACACACACACAAAAACACACACACACAGAATCAAAGGATTATAATCCTAACGATACCAGAAAACATATCAGCTCATAGAAATCCAGTTTAAAAACCGCTAAGGAAACCTCCATTTTCGCTCATAGGACAGATAACAATAGCTAAACAGCTAAATAGTTAAAGCACACTAAACAGCTAAATAGTTAAAGCAGTGTCCCATAAGTCATCTCCTGTAGCACATGTGCTTTCATTCAACAGACTGCCTTTCCAAGGAAGGGACATTTGCCCCTCTGCCATTTATACAGTTGTGGTTGATTTTCAATAGTTTGATTAAGAGTTTTCTTCATTGTTTTATGTGATGTTGACTACATTGTTATGTTGATAGTTTTACAGTTCCATTGTAGCATTACTTTCCTATTGTTAATAGCTCTCTGTCTCTGTCTCTGTCTGTCTCTGTCTGTCTCTGTCTGTCTCTCTGTCGTTACTTTCGATTTTTTGTTTGTTTGTTTTGTTTTTTGTTTTGTTGTTGTTGCAGAGGGCTGGATGTAAAAAAGCTATTGTTATGCTTATTCTATAACCCTCTATAAATAAAATTTGTTCATTGTTGAAATTTGTTCATTCTTTTCTCTCTCTCTCTCTCTCTCATTCTCTCTCTCTCTCCTCTCTCTCTTTCTTTCTTTCTGTTAGCCAAAAGGATACTATTTACGTGGTTTGTTCTCCTTTATATTATGGAGGTTTTGCTTTGTTTGGTTCTGTTTTGGTTTGGGCTTGGGTTTTTTTTGGAGGGGGGGCTATTCGGTTGTCCCTCCCCCCTTGTTGTTGTTGCCGCTTTTGTTTGCTCTTGGTTCTTGCTATTTTTTCGGTTGTTTCTGTGTTTTCTGTATTGCTTTCTTTCTTACTTGTTGCTAATTTTTTTTTCTCTCTCTCTTCGGTGATTTTTGTGGGGATTTTGTGTAGATATTTTTTCCGTATTCTGTGTAAGTGTATTGCTATGGGCTTTATTTTATCATCATATATATCCCTAAGGGCGGGGACTGGATGTAAAAAAGCACATGGGTGCTTATTCATTATCCTCGAAATAAAAAGAATTTGTCATTGTCATTGTCATTCTCTCTCTTTCTCTCTCTCTCTCTCTCTCTCTCTCTCTCTTCTCTCTCTCTCCCTCTCTCTCTCTCTCTCTCTCTCTCTCTCTCTCTCTTTCTCTCTCTCTCTCTCTCTTGTCTTATATCACCTTTTGTGAATAGACATAAAATTGAAGAAACAAATAGCTGCTGTCTGAGTGTTCGTCGACGTAGGAAGAAGAAGAAGAAGCATCAAAATCTGAGAAAGGCAAATTAAAACAACGTTGTACTTCATTACTTTTTCTAGTTTGATCAACCTAAACGACCTCATACACATTGTTCTGTTTGTTTTGAAAAATACCCCTGCAATTTAAATATGATATTGGCCTTAAAATTATTGTTTTTGAACACAAGATTCTGAAGATCTTTGAATTTTGGGCATTCCATTACGAAATGAAATTGCCTCCCATGATACCCCTGTCACCAGTCTGACAAAGATGGTTTTTGTTGTTGTTTGTTAGATCTTTTTTGTTGTTGTTTTGGTTTGTTTTTTTGCTGTTTGTTTTGTTTTGTTGTTGTTGTTGTTTGGTTGTTGTTTTTTCGTCGCTTGTTTCATTTTTGTTGTTCGTTGTTTTTATTTTGTTGGTTTGATTGTTCCTCGGCTAGAGCTCTGAATTTGACCAGCTGTGAGCTATTTGCGTTTGCGACCGTTTCTACCCCTCCACTACGGCAGCTGCATGCATTCTGACTTCGGGAATGATGTCTCAACATGACACCAGTGTGCTTGCAGTTTTACAGGTCTTAGTCACCCGTTCCTACCGGCACACAATGGTCCTGCTCTTCTCTGCCGAAAGATGGAACGGGTTTTAACGTATGCGCAAGATGTTCTGCGTGCGCTCGCACCTGAGGCCTCAGCTTATAGTCTCATCCCAAGGACTTCCAGGAGAATAGAATCGGCACTGATGTTAACTCCAGGAGAAAAATCCCCTCGAACGGCCGCCTCGGTGGTGTGATGTTTTTACTTTAATCCTTCCAGGAGCTATTTCCTGACTTCAGTGGAAAAAAGCAAAACATAAGTGGTACGGCACATCACACGAACATCTGGACTATCCAAGACTGTCCTACAGTGAACAGTACAAGGAGGGAGACGAAGAGGCAGACAGAGAAAACGATGGGAAGACAACATCAGAGAGTGGACTGGCCTTGAGTTGATCGAAAGATTAGAACTTAAACCGCAAAAAGTGGAGGAAGCTGGTTGCAAAATCTTCAGTGGTGCCCCAGCGGTGTCACAGACTGCAGGATAGGTGACGATTCTTGACAGCCTTCAGTCTCGTCAGGTGTGGCTGGCCAGTCCCACACGGGCATGACAGACAGTGCCTATGGCAGAGGAAGGCACAGACGAGGTCTGATGCTGGTCTGTCAGCCTGGGCTGCAGCCTTTCTTCTCGTTCTCAGGTGAAGGAGAAGGTGCAGTTTTCATTCAATGGTACTGGAAATGCTGTTAACCCCCTGGATACGATTGTTTCCCTTGCATAATGCAAAGAATGTGGTAGTCCACGGCTGCGAATTCTCTCTGAGCTAGCTTAGGGGACATGGCATTGCTGACCTCCACACATGCAGCAGTGTCTTGTCTTTGATGTGCAGGGAATGTCCTTCACCCACCTGGGTGCACACCCACCTCCCGCCTTTAAATGACCGGGAGGTGCTGTTGGTTGAAATACAATTTTCTTTGTTCAGAACAACATGGCACCAATACATGAAATGAATACAACAAGCATTGCTTAGGTGTGAGTACTCTACGCATTTACGTGCAGAACTGGGCTGCAGCTGCACAAAACTGCGTCAAATAGATGAACAATGAGATAACTGTACCTAAGTGTTGAAAGATTGTGAAAATCAGGAAAAGCAATAATACATAGCGATAAACAAGATGGTAGGTGTATTTTGGCATTATCTTATTCATTTATTTTATTCATTTATATACCACTTTAAGTCACGGCAGATTTCTCTGCGTGAAATTCGGGCTGCTCTCCCTGGAGAAAGCGCGTCGCCACAAGAACAGCGCCACCCATTAAAAACGAAAAAATAACTTAGGATCAACAACAACAGCAACAAAGAAGTAAATTCCCCAGAAAACACAAATGATTCAAAATAAAGTAAACAGAAAGGAAAACAAGATAAAAATAATAAAACGCATAAAAAAATAGATAAAATAACGTGCGTGCGTGCGTGCTTGCGTGCGTGTGTGTGTGTATGTGTGTGTATGTATGTTTGGGAAATGGAGAAGGTGTTTCGTAAAACAAACAAATAAATAAATATTACCAACGTAAAAACAACACAATACACAAATGTACGATACAGCACAAAAGCAAAAAAGCAACAACATAAAACTAAACCATCCAAAACCAAATAAATATGTGAACAAAAACAACAAAATAAGATAGAATCAGATAAAAGATAAGCAAACTGAAAAAAAAGAAACAAAACCTCCTAGAAAGAAACCAACTAAAGTCCAAATAAACTGTCATATAAAACACGAAAAATTAAAGTAAACAAATAAACAGTAAAATAAAAAATTAGTTAAAGTAAAATAGTGATAAAAACAACAGCAAAAGAAAAGAAACTAAACATGAAGTCATACAAAGCAAAATACTGAAAAATATAACATATAAATAAAAAGAAGACAAGAGAAGCATAACAAAATAAAATAACATGAATTAAAGATATAAAAAAAGAAAAGAATAGAATAAATAAGGAAAAAAATACAGAACAAAAAAAATCTCAACAAACAAAAACGCAAACAAACAAAGAAACAAACGAAAACCCAAACAAAGAAGACTCCAACAAGCAAACCCCAAACAATTAAAACCTTTAACAAGCAAATAAACAAACAAAACCCGAAACAATCAATAAAAAATCCCTCTAACAAACAGATTAACACCCAAACAAACAATCCCCAAACAACTAAACAGCCTCCAAACTAGCAAACAACAAACAATACCATCCCCAAACAAACAAACAAGAAAACAATCCATCCCCAAACAAACAAACAAACAGAAAACAATCCATCCCCAAACAAACAAGCAAACAATCCATCCCCAAACAAACAAACAAGAAAACAATCCATCCCCAAACAAACAAACAAGCCAACAATCAATCCCCAAACAAACAAGCAAAACAATTCATCCCCAAACAAACAAACAAACAATCCATCCCCAAACAAACAAGCAAACAAACAACCCCAAACAAACAAACAAACAATCAATCCCCAAACAAACAAGCAAACAATCCATCCCCAAACAAACAATCCATCCCCAAACAAACAAGCAAACAATCCATCCCAAACAAACAAGCAAACAATCCATCCCCAAACAAACAAGCAAACAATCCTCCCCAAACAAACAAACAAACAATCCATCCCCAAACAAACAAGCAAACAATCCATCCCCAAACAAACAAACAAACAATCCATCCCCAAAAAACAAGCAAACAATCAATCCCCAAACAAACAAGCAAACAATCCATCCCCAAACAAACAAGCAAACAATCATCCCCAAACAAACAAGCAAACAATCCATCCCCACACAAACAAGCCAACAATCAATCCCCAAACAAACAAGCAAACAATCCATCCCCAAACAAACAAGCAAACAATCCATCCCCAAACAAACAAGCAAACAATCCATCCCCACAACAAACAAGCAAACAATCCATCCCCAACACAAACAACCAACAATCAATCCCCAAACAAACAAGCAAACAATCCATCCCAAACAAACAAGCAAACAATCCATCCCCAAACAAACAAACAAACAATCCATCCCCAAACAAACAAACAAACCATCCCCAAACAACAAGCAAACAATCATCCCCAAACAAACAAGCCAACAATCCATCCCCAAACAAACAAGCAAACAATCCATCCCCAAACAAACAAACAAACCATCCCCAAACAAACAAGCAAACAATCCATCCCCAAACAAACAAACAAACAACAATCCATCCCCAAACAAACAAACAAACAAACAAACAATCCATCCCCAAACAAACAAGCAAACAATTGATCCCCAAACAAACAAGCAAACAATCCATCCCCAAACAAACAAGCAAACAATCCATCCCCACACAAACAAGCCAACAATCAATCCCCAAACAAACAAGCAAACAAACAATCAATCCCCAAACAAACAAGCAAACAATCCATCCCCACACAAACAAACAAACAATCAATCCCCAAACAAACAAGCAAACAAACAATCAATCCCAAACAAACAAGCAAACAAACAATCAATCCCCAAACAAAACAAGCAAACAATCCATCCCCACACAAACAAACAAACAATCAATCCCCAAACAATAGATCCCCAAACAAACAAGCAAACAAACCTGTTTCAACACCGCCGAAAATTCCCTTCAAGCAAATGACTC
Organism: Rapana venosa; assembly: GCA_028751875.1. Taxonomy (NCBI): domain Eukaryota; kingdom Metazoa; phylum Mollusca; class Gastropoda; order Neogastropoda; family Muricidae; genus Rapana; species Rapana venosa. The sequence continues at coordinate 55,239,463 of CM054149.1, read as the reverse complement.
AGCCGTGCTTCGAACTTCCAACCTCCTGCAACAGTTAACCCCATAGGCCTGGGTCTGACCACTCAGCTACTTTGGTCTGATAGTTCATTTTTAGAGGTATCAGAAAAAGGTTTGTCACTATGAAGTTCTGCAAAGAGCTAATTATGTTAAGATATATATCACTTAGGTCTATTACTACTATTATGGGACGGGATAGCTCAGTGGTCGGAGTACTCGCTTTCCCCCAGCCAAGTTAAGCAGCGTCGAGCGTGGTTACCACTTGGATGGGTGACCGTTTGTGCGCCTTGGATTCAGTACAGTCCTCCAGTTCACCCAGCTGTAAATGAGTACCTGTCTCTTTAACGAGGGAGAGGAGATGGGAGCCGCCCTCAATATGCTGGTCCCTAGAGAAGTGAGGTCTCTGACGCCTCGCTCCCCTACGACCTTATAGGTAATGGGACACCTTTACCTTTTTATCTTTTATCATCATCATCATCAGTCCCGTGACCTTGGCGGTCGTGGAGGAGACACGAGAGACGATGCCGTGGTAAGCCTCCTCCATCCATCTCGGTCCTCAAGCTCTGCGCAGTAGTGCCCAGTCATTCATCCTGGTCCATTCTCTGATGTTGTCCATCCATGACTTGTTCTGTCTTCCCCTCTTTCTGCCACCTTCGAGTGTTCCCTGCAGTACTGTTTTGGGCAGAGTGTTGTGGCGGGTGACATGGCCGAACCATGTCAGCTTTTTCTTCTTGACGATGATGAGAAGGGGTTCCTGTGGACCTACCAATCGTGTTATTTGGCTCTTGACAAATTCATTGGTCTTTCGTTCTCTCCAGGATATGCCCAGCAGTTTTCTATGGCATTTTGTTTCAAATGACTGGATTCGCTTTGCTGTTTCAGCAGTCAATGTCCAGGTTTTACTTCCGCACAGCAGGATAGTCTGAATTAGGGCTTTGTAGAGCTTTAGTTTGATTGGGAAACTGATCTCTTTACTTTTCCATATGGTGGTGCGTTTTGTCATGGAAGATGTTGCCATGGCTATTCTGACTTTGATTTCTGGTATTTAAAAGCGTCTACCTCCTCCAGTTGCTGGCCGTTCATGTCAATTTTAGCAGTGGCGTTGCTCGTGCTGTTCACAAGTACTTTACTTTTCTCCGAGCTCATCTCCATCACATATGCTCCAGCTCTGTTCTCAAGTCTGGTCGTAAGATCTTGCAGCTCTGAGTTACTTCCGCCCATGAGGTCAATGTCATCGGCAAACCGCAAGTTGTTGAGGGGTCTGCCGCCAATGGAGATGGTAGAGTGGAAGTCATGGAGGGTCTCTCTCATAATTTTTTTCCAAGAACAGATTAACAGGACTGGAGATAACAGGCATCCTTGTCGGACCCCAACTGTGGTTTTGAAGTAGTCTCCGACCTGATTGTTCAGAAGGACTGCACTGCTTGCGGTGTTGTATAGTGCTTGAATGGTTTGCACTAGTCCTTCTTCAATGCCAAACATTCTGAGGACCTGCCACAGGCCTTCGTTCCATACTCTGTCGAAAGCCTTCTTGAAGTCGATGAAGTTGTGGAACAGGTCTCTCTGATGTTGAAGATGTTTTTCCATCAGGATGTGGCAGTTAAAAATCTGTTCGATTGTGCTCCTGCCTGCCCTGAACCCAGCTTGTTCCTCTGCAAGGTGTTCTTCTGCCTCCTTCTTGAGTCAATTAAAAATAACTTTGAGGATGATCTTGCTGGTGTGGCTGATGAGGCTGATTGTTCTATAGTTTTGGCATTGGCGTAAATTCCCCTTCTTAGGCAGAGGTATGATGAGTGATTTTATCTTTTATATCTACTACTAATGCTGAAACTCAAAAAGTTTTTTTTATCCATATTTCTATTTAAAGTATTTCAGATAAGGGAGATAGCAGTATCGTAATTTCATCATTTTCCCCCTAAGAATTAAGAATGCTTAAAATGTTGCACACACACACACACACACACACACACACACACACACACACACACACACACACACACACACACACACACACACACACACACACACACACACACACACACACACACACATACACACACACACACACAAACACACACCCCTTTGAATTATTTTTTTGTAATTTCGTAGTACTTAGAGCACAAACTGTCTGGCTTGCTGTACCAGAATGAAAGGTGTTGTCATGTTTACCGTAACCACATCGACAACAACAACAACAACAACAACAACATCAAGGAGATAAGATGAAGAGACTAGAGTTAGGTAAATAGGTAATTAATGAGTCAAAGGGGGAACAGACTGACCAAAAATATGTGGGGGTTGGGGAAGAGAGAGAGAGAGAGAGAGAGAGAGAGAGAGAGAGAGAGAGAGAGAGAGAGAGAGAGAGAGAGAGAGAGATAGAGATAGAGAGAGAGAGGCAGACAAAGACACAGACAGATACAGAGATATAAAACACAGACATAAGACAAACAAAACAAACAACCCCCCCCCCCCCTCCCAGCAATTAGAACCCCTGCCCCTGTCAACCTCTCCACCGTCCCCCCAAAGTAAGAAAATGACGAAAGCACATCACCAAAACAAGTCATGATTACTCTTAAAAGCCTGTCTTCAGAAACAACGGGAAGCTGGCTGAAGTAGTTTGGCAGTTGCCTCCCTTGTGGTAGTAAAGAGCCGCTCTTCTTCCCGAAGTTACAATCACGTCACAGGAGCGTCACGCATCAACAATTACAGTCTTTAAATGGACCTCAGGTAAGTCCGCCTCCACCTTCAAATTACTGATGCCCCCAACTTTTAAAATCTCCCTCTCTCTCTCTCTCTCTCTCTCTCTCTCTCTCTCTCTCTCTCTCTCTCTCTCTCTCTCTCTCTCTCTCAAATAAGGCGGCGACTGGATGTAAAAAAGAACATGAATACCTATTCATTATCCTGGAAAAAAAGAATTTGTTTCTATTACTTACAATGTGTAGATGTTCCTTTTATGACTTTATTGGCTTTTCCCCCCTCTTTATTATGAGAGTGTATGGGTATTGCTCTTATTTTATTACCATGACATTCAATTTGCATGAACATAATTAAAAAGTGTTTGTGTTGATCGTGTGCTATGTGAGTATTACATATTTAGTATTATCCCTGAAACAACCCCCCCCCCCCCCCCCCCCCACACACACACACACCTCAAACACACACACACACACACACACACGCGCGCGCGCGCTCAAACACACACACACACACACACACACACACACACACACACACACACACACACACACACACCCCACACACACAAAACATACTCACTCACTCACCCACCCATATTCTCTCCCTAAACGACTGTATAGTTTTTAATTTCTTCTTGATTTGTTTCTTGTTTTTATTGTGTGGATGTATGGGTATAAATTTATTTCATTATCATGACATATAATTTGAAACGAGTATAATCTAAAATGAGTGTTGATGGGATCGCATACTGTTTTGGGATTTATATATTGGATATTATCTCTGAAATACACACACACACACTCTCTGTCTCTGTCTCTCTCTCTCTCACCTTTTATCGTCCTGCTTATAGTCATAGTATATCCTGATGAAGGATTCATATTTTTATATTTTCAATACTTTATTGGACTTGCCTCTGTACTTAAGTTTTAATGAGTGCCCTATTTCAATATCTTATAATTATGTGTAACAAGTATGTGTACCATTTGACAATGTGTAGATGTTTTATCTTTATGACTTATTAAGTTTGGTTGTGTTATTTTTCTTGGCTTTGTTGTTGCTCTTGTTCTTGCTGTTGTTGTTTGTCTGTTTTTCTCTTTTTTATCATCTTTTGTTGGTTTGGTTTTTCCTTCTCTTTTGTTTGTTTGTTTGTTTTGGTTAGGGTTTTTTTGGGGGGTGGGGGGTAGGGGTGTGGGTAATTCTTAGGATTTCTTTTAATTGCTTGCTTTTGGGGGGGGGGGGGGAGGTTGTTGGGGGGGAGCTGTTTTTGAAAAGGGTTATTTCCCTTGTTTTTATTGCGAGACTGTATAAGTATTGGGTTATTATTATTAAGATGTATCCCCAACGGGCGGGGACTGGATGTAAAAAAGCACATGTGTGCTTATTCATTATCCTCGAAATAAAAGAATTTGTCATTGTCAAATAAAATCGAAGATATATCAACACTTTTCACTAACAAAGGCAATCCATTTCACATACTATGGCTATCTGAGTCGAGATTTTCAGATCACATATTGGACACTGATACTTATATTCCAGGATATAAAACCCTGCGTAAAGATCAACAAAACCCCAAAGAAACAGGAATCCTAATCTATATTAGTGAGTCCATAACTTTCAAGCGTTTTCTCCATTTAGAACATTATGATGTAGAATCCATATGGATTGAGTTTTCTATAAAAGGTGCCCAACCTATTGTAATTGGGATCTGCTATAGGAATCCAACAGAAAGAAAAAAATGAATAGACAAATTTGACTCCATGATGAATACAGTCCTATTAGAATCAAGGGAAATAATCTTATTAGGAGACTTTAATATCGATCTAGCAAAAGTAAATAATCAATGGACCCAATTAATAAAATTCATACAAATTCCACCAACTAGTTAATTCACCCATGAGAGTCACACCAAACTCAAGCACAATAATTGACCATATCTATGTATCTAACCCTAAAAAACCATTTTTAAATTTTTTTTGGGGGTTTTTTAAAAAAATTTTTGGTTTTTTTCCCAAATGTTTGTTTTGAAAATAAAATGAAAAAAAAATTTTTTATAAAAAAATTTTTTTTTAAATTTTTTTTTGGTAATTTTAAAATATTAAAATTTTTAAAAAAAAAAATAAAAGGGGTAAATAAAAAAAAAAAAAAAAAAAAAAAATAATTTAAATTATATTAAAAAAAATTTTTTAAATTTTTAAAATTTAAAAAAAAATGTGTTTATAAATTTTTAAAAAAAAGGTTTAAAACCATTTAATTAAAAAAAAAAAAAAAAAAAAAAAAATGAATAGAAAATTTGACTCCAAAAAATTAATACGTCCATGAATCGGGAAAATTTTTTTGGAAAATGATCTGCAAAAAAAATTTTGGGAACCTTTTAATAAAAAAAAAAAATTTCCCCTTTAAATCCACCTAGAGTCCCCCCTGGGCCAAAAATTGAAAAAATTTTGACTCCCCAAAAACCTTTTAAAGGGGGGGTTTTAAAAACCACCTTTACCAGTTTTTAAAACGGGGTAAAAAAAAAAAAAAAAAAACCCCCCAAAACCCCCAAAAAAACAAAAAATTTTCCCCTTTTTAAAATTTGTTTTTCTTTTCCCTTTTGATTTAAGTACCCATTCTTTCGAAACATTCAGCTTACTGATCCAGACTTGCCATAGAATTTTGGATAAAACTTTACCTATTTTAAAACATGCCCCACTAAAAATCATACCCAAACCACCTTGGCTCACTAAAGAACTAGAAGAAGCATGCTATCTTAGAGACCTTTTAAAAGAACATAAATATCATGAAGAGTCAAAAAAAAAAAAGAAATGCCATAAACTCACAAAAACGGCGAGAAAAAAAGAAATATTTCCAAGATTTACTATCTACCAAACAAAACTCAAAGACTGTATGTTAAGCCATAAATAAAAAACAACTAACAATTAAGCATCTTCCAAAACAAATGTAATCAAAGACGTTACTGCTGAACAACCTAACAATCATTTCATTAATGTCTCTACTAACATTATTAGAAATGATCAATCAAAGTCCAATAAACACAATGAACTAAAACAATACTTGAAAGGAAAGCATACTCCTTCAAAGCTTAACATTCCATTATGTCTGTTTTTGAGGTCAATGGTTATCTAACTCACCTCAAACAATCAAGAATGCGTGGTCTTGATGGAAGAGACAGCAGAATATTGAAGCTATCAGCTCCAGTTATCGTAGACACACTAACATATATATTTAACCTTTGTCTTGAAAAAACCCATTTCCCCAATGCCTTCAAAACAGCTAAAGTAATCCCCATCTACAAGTCTGGTGACACTTCAGACCTTTCAAACTAAGACCAATTTCCATCATATCTATCCTTTCCAAACCCTTGGAACACCATAAACAAACACATAGTCCGTCATTTAGATACTACCAACTTATTTCACACTAATCAGTCTGGATTTAGACAAAATCGCTAATGTCATACTGCACTGATTAGTCTCATAGACAACTGGCTATCAAACATTAATGACAATAAATTTTGTGGAGCACTATTTGTAGATCTCAAAAAAGCTTTTGACACAATTGACCACACACTTCTCATAAAAAAGTAGACCTGCACCATTTCTCTACCAATACCTTAGAACTACTTGCTTCCTATCTAGAAAATAGGCAACAGTGTGTCTTAATAGGTACAACTACATCCAAACTACAAGCCATCAATTATGGAATACTACAAGGATCCATACTAGGACCTATTCTCTTCTCATTATACATAAAAGACCTCCCTCTCCACATCAAATCCAAATGTGAACTATTTGCTGATGACACAACTATTCATACGAGCCACAATAACCTTAACTCTCTAGCAAACACATTACAAAAAAGCGTTGATCAGCTTATTGAATGGACCAAACTAAACCCTAATTATGTGCAAACCCCCCAAAAAACAACAATGCATGCTTATTACCACCAGACAAAAGCGTCAAAACTTGACCCATAAACTTACTCCAATCAAAATTAAAAAGGAAGTAATTGAACAAACCTATCACCACAAAGTTCTAGGGGTAACAATTGATGAAAATCTCAGTTGGTTCTACCACATATCTCAACTATGCAAATATATGTCCCAAAGAGTATACCAACTTTCTAAAATTAAGCACTTTCTTGACTTTCATTCAAGGAAACTATTCTTCCAATCTTATATACAATCCTCAATAGACTATGCTTCTACCCTGTGGGATTCTGCTAGTGCAAACACTATGAAACCATTACTGATCCTGTATAAACGTGCTCTCAAACTGGTCCTTTATAAAAAGACAAGCTTATTAGAAGCTGACTATACTCAGTTAAATATTCTCCCCTTACACCAAAGATTAAAATATAACAAAGAAGTCATGATGTTCAAGATCATGACAGGAACCGTTCCCTCATAATTAAAAGACAAATTCCCCCTAAACCAATCCAAAAATACTATAAAGCCTAGTGTCCCAATTCCAAAAATAGACTTATTCAAATCTATTTTACTTTACTCAGGCCCTATGCTGTGGAACTTCCTTCCTGATTCAGTTAAACAACATCAATCAATAACAATCTACAAAACTCAATTATCAATTCACTTGATTCATCAACAATGACAAACCACAGTCCATAGCCTTAAAAACAAAGGTGCACATCCTCCCTTACCTATCTGCCCTTTCCATCTTACCTATCTGCCTGCCCTTTCCTTCACCTGTCTGTCTGTCTGTCTGTCCAGTTGTCTTCCTCTCTTCTCTCTCTCTCTCTCTCTCCTCCTCTCCTCTCTCTCTCTCTCCCCTCTCTTCTCTCTCTCTCTCTCTCTTTTAAATTTTCATTGTTGTTGTGTAAGTGAGTTTACCAAAGTGAAAGCTTTTAAAAATTTTTAAATTAAAAATTACACTTTAGTTATAAGAAATATATCTATCATAACAATGATATGTGCTAATCTGTACGAGTATAATAAATAAAAAAAAGATTGTTGACGGTGATAGTGTGTTGTTTTGATAATTATATTCAGTATTTTTTTTGGTCGTTTTTGTTTTGGTTTGTTTGTTTACAAACAAAAAGCATTATCTTTAACACACACAAACACACACACTCACCCCTCTCTCTCTCACTCTCTCTCATTTCTCTCCCCCCCCCTCTCTCTCTTTACTTACAATATGTAGATGTTCATTTTATGACTTTAGTGTTTTTTTCTCTTTACTGTATGAGTGTATGGGTATTGGGCTTATTTTATTGTCATGACGTTCAATTTGTACTAGTATATTAAAAAAGAATATTGATGGTGATCCTTTGCTGTCTTGAGAATTATATATTTAGTATTATCCTTGAAACACACACACACACACACTCTCTCTCTCCCTCACCTTCTAGAATTGGCTCCCCCCCCCCCTTTCTCTTCTTACTTGTTTTGATTGTGTGAGTGTATGGGTATTGAGTTTATTTCATTACCATGACATATAATTTGTATGAGCATAATCAAAATAAGTGTTGACTGTGATCCTGTACTGTTTTGAGAATTATATATTTAGTGTTATCCCTGAAATACACATTCACACACACACACACACACACACACACACACGCGCGCGCCCCGCGCCCTCTCTCTCTGTGACCATAATTACAGATTTGGTTGTTTTTTTCTTTCTTTTCTTCCTTGTTTTTATTGTGTGAGTATGGGTAGTGAGTTTATTTCATTATCATGACATATAATATGTATGAGTATAATCAAAATAAGGGTTGACAGTGATCAATCGTGTACTGTTTTGAGAATTATATATTTAGTATTATCTCTGAAATACTCTCTCTGTATTGTGGCCTAAGGCGGATGTGCAGTTAAATCATTCTCTCTCTCTCTCCTTTTATTGATTTACTCATAGCTATAGTTGTTGTGTATCCTAATGAAGGACATACTCATACTTTCTATTTTCAAAATTATTTTGGGTTCGTTGACTGTACTTGAGATTCAGTGAATGTCCTATTTCAATAACTTATCGTTATGTGTAACAACTATGTGTACTATTTTACAATATAATGGTGTTCAATTTTATGTCTCTATAAGTTTGGCTTTATTGTGTTTTTTTGTTTTTTTGGTTTTTGTCTCACTCTCTTTGTTGTTGTTGTTGTTGCTGTTGTTGTTTGTTTTGGTTGTCCTGGTTAAAAAAAAAATTCTTGGGTTTGTTGTTGTTGGTTTTTTGTTGTTTTTGGTGTGTGGTGGGGGGTGTGGGTGTGGGGTGGGGGGGGGGGTGTTGGGTTTTTTGTTTTGTTGTTGTTATTATTATTTTTTTTTTCTCTTTTGTTTTGGTGTTGTTGTTGTTTTTTCTTTGTTTTTTGTTTGTTTGTTTGGGTGGTTTTGTTGTTGTTTTTTTTGGGGGGGGGGGGGGGGGGGGGGGGGGGTTTGGGTTTTCTTTTGTTTTTTGTTTGTCTGGGTTTTAAAAAAAGGTTTTTCCCTTTGTTTTTACTGTTTGAGAGTATGAGTATTGGGTTCATTGTTAAGATGTGTCCCTACGGGCGGGGACTGGATGTAAAAAAAGCACATGAGTACTTATTCATTATCCTGGTAATAAAAGAGTTTGTCTCTCTCACTTACAATGTGTAGATGTTCTTTTTATGACTTTATTGGGCTTTCCCCCCTCTTTATTATGTGAGTGTATGGGTCTTGGGCTTACTTTATCATCATGACATTCAATTTGTATGAGTATAATCAAAAAGTGTTGATGGTGATCGTGTGCTATATGAGTATTATATATTTAGCATTGCCCCTGAAACACCCACACAGCCCCCCCCCCCCACACACACACAGACACATTATCTCTCTCAATGACTGTATAGGTTTGGATTTCTTCTTTTCTTCTGTTTCTTGTTTTTATTGTGTGAGTGTATGGGTATTGAGTTTATTTTAATATCATGACATATAATTTGAACGAGTATAATCAAAAATGAGTGTTGATGTTGATTGTGTACTGTTTTGAGAATTATATAGTTGATATTATCTCTGAAATACACACACACACTCTCTCTGTCTCTCATCTTTTATCGTTTTTCTTATAGTTATAGTGTATCCTGATGAAGGATACATACTTTTTATTTTCAATACTTTATTGGGCTTGTCGGCTGTACTTAAGTTTTAATGAATGCCCTATTTCAATATCTTATTGTTATATGTAACAAGAATGTGTACCATTTGACAATGTGTAGATGTTTATTTTTATGCTTATTGAATTTGGTTGTTGTTATTTTTCTTGGTTTTTGTTGTTGTTCTTGTTGTTGTTGTTTGGTTTTCTCTTTTTTTCCTTTTTTCTTCTTTTTGTTGGTATGTTTTTTCTTTTGTTTGTTTGGATTTTATTTGTTTGGGATTAGAGATCGGGATGCAGGCTACAGTGGAGATTACTATAAAGAACTATGTGGGTGGCTGAGAAACAGATCCCTGCAGAGAAGTCTCAGGGACGTTTCTAGAAAACAACGACTTTATCCATGTGTATTACCTCTGATGACGTAACCTGACACAATCTTATGTGAAAGTGAAGACACGGTTTTTCTGTTACCTGGACAAATGACTTTACAACCCTGCAGATGATTTGGTCTGCAAATGAAAATCAAGCAAGATGACTCGGGAGGAAAAGACATTTTTTCCAAGTGCAGCTGTGACCACCCGCCGCAGATCGTGAAAGAATCAAGAAGAATTAATGCGGGGACTGGATGTTTTACATGTTATGGTGGATGCTATCAGATTTTTTTTCTGGGGTTAGAAGTGACTTGTGTTGCCTGTGTATGCCCGCATGTGCCGGCGTGCCGCACGCAGCGCGCGCGTGTGTGTGTGTGCTCGTGCTTGCACATCCTCTTGTGCGTGTGTGCGCGCGTGTAATTTATTTATTTTCATTTATTATTCTTTATATCGAGGATAATGGAATAAGAACTCATGTGCTTTTTACATCCAGTCCCCGTATGTATGCGGTTTTGTAAATTTTGTCATTGTTCTCACCCGCACACAATGGCCTACTTACGAAAAGCGGACAGGATTTAACGTGTGCACAAGATGTTCTGCATGCTTCGCACACGGGGCCTTGGTTTATAGTCTCATCCGAAGGACTTTGACATTCATTTCCGATTTTTTGTCAACTGGGAAGAAAGGCGAGGCTGGAATCGAACCAGAGCCTCACCGTTTAATTCTCTCTCTCTCTCTCTCTCTCTCCTCCTCCTCTCTCCTTCTCTCTCTCACTCTCCCCCCCTCTCTCTCTTCTCTCTCTTCCTTCTCTCTAACCTAATCACTGGAATTTCTCGTAGTGACATAAGTAGTAAGTTATACAGTACTTTTTTCCCCATTCCATCAAATCATGAGTGGTGGTCTTGGGGCTAGCTTGTGAGATAGAACGATAAAACGAGGTCCCGTGTGTTGCACATAAATTTACGGCACGTTAAAAGAACCACGGCAACAAGAAGTTGTCCCTAGGAAAAATATGTAGAAAAAAGCCACCCTGATAGGGAAACAAATACTGTTGCAGACAGGAAAAAAAAAAAGAGGGTGGCGCTGCTCTTGTGGCGAGTGCTCTCCCCGGGGAGAGCATCCGAATTTCACGCAGAGAAATCTGCGTGACTAAAGATGGTATAAATAAATAAAAAATAAATAAATAAATACTGTCATTAACAATAGTTACAGGAATGGGTTATGAAAATAATGTTACAGGTGAGCACCAAGCTGGTTTTATATAGAGTGATACTCCACTATAGATCATATTTGTTACTTGCTTGCGTTTGTACAGTAACAGTTGCTCTAACCGTAAGCTCTATGTAGCTTTTATTGACTTTGAGAAAAGCATTTGATTCTGTTAACAGGAACTTGTATGTGGCTATTCTCCTGAAAAATGGTATGTTAACGGTAAATTATATGATTGTTTGAGAGCCATGTATCGAATGACAGCAGAAGCAGAATAAGATGTGGATCTAAATTGACTGACATAATATACTGTACACTGGTTGTTAAACAGGGTGATGTATGTAGCCCTATTTGTTCTTCTGTTATTTTATCAATGAGTTTAGCCAGAGAGTCATCAATAATGGTAAAACATGGTGCCACTTTCCCCCAAATTTCACATGAGTTGTGTATTCTTCTGCTTGCTGATGATGTTATCATGATATCCGAAAAGTTGTAGGCTTACAAAAGCAGTTAAATAGCATATACAGTGCTGCAGCATCACTTGATCTTAAAGTTAATACTGGTAAGAGTAATATCGTTGTATTCAGAAAAGGTGGTTATTTAGCTACTCATGAAAAATGGTTGTACAATGGAAAAGTCATGCCTGTGATTAAATGTACATAAATATTAGGAATCTGTTTTTCTACAAGCTAAATTTTTATCAACTGCATGTAAAGATCTGGCAAGATCGAGGTAAACGAAGCTTGTTATGTGTGAAAAAACTACGATATTGAATAATAACTCTTTTGACTTGTTCATTAAGATAGTTGAACACAACTACAACCCACTGTGTTATATGGTGCAGAAATTGGGCTTGGATGCAGCTGTAATACATTGTGAATCAGTGCACCTCTTTACTTTAAAGCAGTTTTTGCTTAGATAGACGTACACCTAATGAATTGTTTATTAGTGAACTAATAGATATCCCCTCTCTCTGTTAATGCTGCTGTAAGATGCATTAGATAATGGATTAAGATTCTGCATATGAATGAGAGCAGGCTACCTTCTAAATCCTACAAGATGCTTTATGAACTAGATGTCAAAGGAAAAACAACTGGGCTACACAAATACGTACTGTTTGTGGAACTCCGGTTTTGGATTGTTGGCTCAATAAAAGGGGTCGGAAAATTTTAGAGAGTTTAATTTAAAGCTTTCAGACAAAGATTGATTGACTGCCAATTTGGCAGCAATGGCGTGATCATATTATACAAAGCATGAAAGATTTCAAATGTACAGACATGTATAAGTTCGCATGATGTAAAACCTTATCTAAAACTTGATATGGATATACATTTGAAAAGAATTTTATCTAAGTTTAGACTTGGTGTTCAGATAAAGTTCTAAATTAGAGCAGAACATGGTTTTTTGATGACCCAGGGCATGCCTTTTTTGTAAGCAAGCACCTGTTGTTGTTTGTTTTTCTCTTTTTTTCCTTTTTTCTTCTTTTGTTGGTTTGTTTTTTCTTTTGTTTGTTTGGGATTTTATTTGTTTGGGATTAGAGAATCGGGATGCAGGCTACAGTGGAGATACTATAAAGAACTATGTGGGTGGGCTGAGAAACAGATCCCTGCAGAGAAGTCTCAGGGACGTTTCTAGAAACAACGACTTTTTTCATGTGTATACCTCTGATGACGTACCTGACACAATCTTATGTGAAAGTGAAGACACGGTTTTTCTGTTTACCTGGACAAATGACTCTTACAACCCTGCAGATGACTTTGGTCTGCAAAATGAAACATCAAGCAGATGACTCGGGAGGAAAAAGACATTTTTTCCAAGCTGCAGCTGTGGACACCCGCCGCAGATCGTGAAAGAATCAAAGACAGAATTAATGCGGGACTGGATGTTTTACATGTTATGGTGGATGCTATCAGATTTTTTTTCTGGGTTAGAAGTGACTGTGGTTGCCTGTGTATGCCCGCATGTGCGCGTGCGCGCACGCGCGCGCGCGTGTGTGTGTGTGCTCGTGCGTGCACATCCTCTTGTGCGTGTGTGCGCGCGTGTATTTATTTATTTTCATTTATTTATTCTTTTATATCGAGGATAATGGAATAAGAACTCATGTGCTTTTTTACATCCAGTCCCCGTATGTATGCGGTTTTGTAAATTTTGTCATGTGTTCTCACCCGCACACAATGGCCTACTCTTACGAAAAGCGGAACAGGATTTAACGTGTGCGCAAGATGTTCTGCATGCTTTCGCACACGGGGCCTTGGTTTATAGTCTCATCCGAAGGACTTTGACATTCATTTCGATTTTTTTGTCAAACTGGGAAGAAAGGGCGAGGCTGGGAATCGAACCCAGAGCCTCACGGTTTAATTCTCTCTCTCCTCTTCTCTCTCTCTCTCTCTCTCTCTCTCTCTCTCTCTCTCTCTCTCTCTCTCTCTCTCTCTCTCTTCTTAACCCTAATAACTACTGGGGAATTTCTCGTAGTGACATAAGTAGTAAGTTATACAGTACTTTTTCCCCATCCATCAAATCATGAGTGGTGGTCTTGGTGCTAGCTTTGAGATGAGACGATAAACCGAGGTCCCGTGTGTTGCACATAATTATTTAGCGCACGTAAAAGAACCCACGGCAACAAGAGAGTTGTCCCTGGAAAAATTATGTAGAAAAAAGCCACCCTGATAGGGAAACAAATACTGTTGCAGACAGGAAAAAAAAAAAGGGTGGCGCTGCTCTTGTGGCGACGTGCTCTCCCCGGGGAGAGCATCCGAATTTCACGCAGAGAAATCTGCGTGACTTAAAGTGGTATAAATAAATAAAAAATAAATAAATAAATACTGTCATTAACAATAAGTTACAGGAATGGGTTATGAAAAATAATGTTACAGGTGAGCACCAAGCTGGTTTTAAGAGAGGATACTCCACTATAGATCATATGTTTACTCTGCTTGCGTTTGTACAGTAACAGTTTGCTCATAACCGTAAGCTCTATGTAGCTTTTATTGACTTTGAAAAAGCATTTGATTCTGTTAACAGGAACTTGTTGTGGCCTATTCTCCTGAAAAATGGTGTTAACGGTAAATTATTATGATGTTTGAGAGCCATGTATCAGAATGACAGAAGCAGAATAAGATGTGGATCTAAATTGACTGACATAATATACTGTACCACTGGTGTTAAACAGGGTGATGTATGTAGCCCCTTATTGTTTTCTGTTTTTATCAATGAGTTAGCCAGAGACGTCATCAATAATGGTAAACATGGTGCCACTTTCCCCCAAGATTTCACAGAGTTGTGTATTCTTCTGCTTGCTGATGATGTTATCATGATATCCGAAACAGTTGTAGGCTTACAAAAGCAGTTAAATAGCTTATACAGTGCTGCAGCATCACTTGATCTTAAAGTTAATCTGAGTAAGAGTAATATCGTTGTATTCAGAAAAGGTGGTTATTTAGCTACTCATGAAAAATGGTTGTACAATGGAAAAGTCATGCCTGTGATTAATGTACATAAATATTTAGGAATCTGTTTTTCTACAAAGCTTATTTTTTCAACTGCATGTAAAGATCTGGCAAGTCGAGGTAAACGAAGCTTGTTATATGTGTTGAAAAAACTACGAATATTGAATAATAACTCTTTTGACTTGTTCATTAAGATAGTTGATACACAACTACAACCCACTGTGTTATATGGTGCAGAAATTTGGGGCTTGGATGCAGCTGTAATACATTGTGAATCAGTGCACCTCTTTACTTTAAAGCAGTTTTTAGGCTTAGATAGACGTACACCTAATGATATTGTTTATAGTGAAACTAATAGATATCCCCTCTCTGTTAATGCTGCTGTAAGATGCGTTAGATATTGGATTAAGATTCTGCATATGAATGAGAGCAGGCTACCTTCTAAATCCTACAAGATGCTTTATGATCTAGATGTCAAAGGGAAAAACAACTGGGCTACACAAATACGTACCTGTTTGTGTGAACTCCGGTTTGGATTTGTTTGGCTCAATCAAGGAGTCGGAAATTGTAGAGAGTTTATTAACGCTTTCAGACAAAGATTGATTGACTGCCAATGGCAGCAATGGCGTGATCATATTATACAAAGCAGTGAAAGATTTCAAATGTACAGACAATGTATAAGTTCGCATGATGTAAAACCTTATCTAAAACTTGATATGGATATACATTTGAAAAGAATTTTATCTAAGTTTAGACTTGGTGTATCAGATATAAATGTTCATAAATTCAGATGCAGAGAACATGGTATTGATGACCTCAGGCTGCTATGTCCTTTATGTAAGCAAGCACCGGAGGATGAAGTACATTTTGTGTGTGTGTGTCTTCAATTTTACGTCTGTTCACTTAAAGTGATATTAGACGAGTACATTTTTTGTTGTGCTGTCCAGTATTAGAGGATGTTAGGTAGAACTACATCCCTGTTAAATATAGTAACAGCCTAATTTATTTAGACTCTGTTTACTCCTGGCCTCAAGTCATCCTGAGGTTGTGCGCAGCCTCACTTTATATTTGTGTAAAGCTTTCAGAATAAGAGAGATATTGTTATCCTAAGTCATATTTTTGTAACTGACTTTTTGTTCTGCGGTAACATTTTGTCGTTACTATTGCTTTTCCCCCCCCACCAAAATAGTTAGGCAACCCCCTTCATGTATGGGCCAATGGCCTTTTTGTGAATAAATCATTCGAGTTCGAGTTCTCTCTCTCTCTCTCTCTCTCTCTCTCTCTCTCTCTCTCTCTCTCTCTCTCTCTCTCTCTCTTGATTATTCAATAATTGAATCTGAATTTGAGTGATTCATTCATTGCTATTCGACATTATGTAAGTATGTTCTTTCGAGCCAGAAGGCCCATAGAGCCGGAGCTTATCCCGGTTTCTGTAGCGTTAAGCGAACTGATGGTTTTTCACCACCCCTGTGACAGGACGCTAGTCTGTCGCCAGATACTTCCCCAGCAGAGCTGGTACCCACTTGTACACCTGGGTGGAGTGAGGAAAATAGGAGTAAAGTGTCTTTCCCAAGGACACAACACCGAGCCGAGCGGGGATCGAACCCGCGACCTCTGGATCACGAGTTGACCGCCTAAACCACTCGACCACGGTGCCTCCTATTCGACATTATCTTGTTTATTAATTCATTGATTTATTCATGTTTGTTTTAACTTTTTTCACCATGAGAGACTGGTGTAAAGAAGTATCTGGCTTATCCAATTACCCTCATTAAAATATTCGAGTTCGAGTTTGTGTTGGGAGTTCTCTCTCTATGTGTCTCTGTCTCTCTCTCTTTTTCTCTGTATCTGTATCTCTCTCTCATGACAAAATTGGGGGATCTTATATTTCATGACATATAACAAGGTACAACATGATAAAACTGAATAAAAATTGGTTTTAAAAAATTGGGGGATCTTAAGAACAGATGGCAAATAAATTTTTGGCTTTCAGGAATAATTATGACATTTTTGGTGAAGTCATTTCTTTCTTTTCTTTTCTTATTTTCTTGGTGGAGGAAGGGAAAGAAGGGGTCATGGATTGGGTGACAAATTTTACAAAACCGCATGCACACTGGGACTGGATGTAAAAAAAGACATCAGTGGTTTATTCCATTATCCTTGAAGTAAACGAATAAACCACACCACACCACACCACATCATACCACCCCACACCACACCACACCACACCACATTACACACCACAATACAAAAAACAATACAACACAAACAGTTACCTCCATAATGCTAAAACTGCTGACACTAAAACGGCACATCAAGAAACAATTAGCACACCGGAGATAATTTTTAAAAAAATTAAACAAAAACAGCAACCAAACCTCACAGGAATATTGAAAAACTCATCAAAACCGTTTAGACCCCAGAAATAAACAAGAAAATGACGAATGGACACTCTACCGAACGACATCCTGACTAGACATGATAGATTAGATCGTCTGCCATTTTCTGAAACAATGACTAGATAGATATATCCCATCACTATTCAGCTCATTTACTTTCAGTACTCTTTCAACAAACTCTTCCGGTATTATTTTGCTCCCCACAGACCCCCGACACCAAATTCCTTTCTGGTTTTCCTCTCCTCTCTCATCTGTGAGATTATTTTTCTCTCGTGACGGGTCCGATCGCCATTTGTCGTTCGTGATTCCCTCGCTGGTTTGTACCGGACATTGCTCTACGGGGAATAATCATTTCCTGTGGTTGACTTCCGGTCAGAGAGTGGATGGGAGTGTGTGTGTGTGTGTGTGTATGTGTGTATGTGTGTGTGTGTGTATGTGTGTGTATGTGTGTGTGTGAGACTTTGAAATGATAAAATGGTGGAGCCTGCTGTGGAATTATTGGTGTGAAAAATTAAGTCTTGTGGTTGGGAATGAATGAATGAATAAATGAATAAATGAATGAATGAACGAAGGAAGGAAGGAAGGAAGGAAGTGAAAGGAATAGAAGAAGAAAGAGGAGGGGGAGGAGGATGGAGAGAGAGAGAGACAGAGAGAGAGACAGACAGAAACAGAGACAGACAGACAAACACAGACAAAGACAGAGAGAGGCAGAGGCAGAGAGGCAGAGCATCAGACAGAAGCAAACAGCAGAGACAGAGACAGACAGACAGACAAACACAGACAAAGACAGAGAGAGAGGAAGAGACAGAGAGGCAGAGCATCAGATAGAAGCAAACAGCAGAGACAGAGAAATGTTTCATGTCATGAAATGAAAAGCGAGGAGAAAACCCACCATGACACACTCCATTCAAAATTGTCACTTTGCTTCATAGTGTCTTTACCTCCTGCAGAGCTGCAAAGTGGAAATGATGACTCTCTCTCTGTCTCTCTCTGTCTGTCTGTCCGTCTGTCTGTCTGACTGTCTGTCCGTCTGTCTGTTTGTCTGTCTGTCTGACTGTCTGTCTGTCGGTCTGTTTTTCACTTATCTCCGAAAAATGAAAACGCGTTGGTATGAGGTCCTTGCTAATGATGTTTGTGCTGTGCGAAGATTGAAGATTTGTCCGTTTATTGAAAGAATTGTGAATTAGTAGAGAGTAAATACAGACTGAATAAATATGTGCCCTTTCCTTTCACACACACACACACACACACACACACACACACACACACACACACACACCACAAAACACCACACACACACCACAACACACACAGCCGCACGCACGCACGCACGCACGCACGCACACACACACACACACACATACACACCACACAAAGCAAATGAACAACATGAATAAAGGCGAAAATATGAGTTGAAAACGAGGAGCATCTGTTAGACATGATCAAATATGTGCAGGATTCTTTTTCCAGAAGAACCAGAACAAAGACAAACTGCATACATTTCTGAATTCACATCTTTTAGAAATGTTGACTGTTTATGTTTATGTTCTGTAGCAAATAAGTCTTGTTCTGACGTAACCACAAAACAGTTTTGGATTCTGATTCTGATTCACACATACGTAAGATTTCAAGATTCAAATTCAAATTGAAAAACACGTTGTCATCTCAGAGACAGAGAAACTCACCCGGGTTACAAGCCATACATAAAAACATTAGACATGTAAACCTAATATCACGGAAATATGCCACAGGAGAGTATCCGAACATCACTCGCCCATGACCCTTCTTGGGGCATGGAGGGTTTCAATAAACAAAATCAACTGTAACATAATATAATTTGCATTGACAAAAGCATTTATAAGGCTGCATGTGACAGAAATAAAAATGTAGTCAACCTTTTCATCAATGTCATGCAACTTTACTCTTGACTATAAATTTGCTAAGTTTTGATAACGTCTTTTTGTCAGAAGAGAACAACTTACAAACTGTGTACATGGATCTTGGATACAGATATTCCTGAGGTAAGGGCATTCTTCTGAAGATCTGAAAACTTTCGACATTCCATTATAAGGTGAAACTCATCGCCTGCTGTTTCCATGTTACATTGTTTACTAAGACGATTTTTGCATTGAATGCCGTTCATTCATCCTGTTTCAATCAACAATGAATGGTTAATGCACCTGAATCTAAACAAGTAAATCATATTGTTATAAGGCAACTCACTAATGTACTTTTTCCTTTTAAAATATATTTTGTAATTGCAATAATATATGCATTTATTACTTTTTTGTAACTATTCTGACCATTACTTAACACAATTATTCTTTAAAGTCTTTATAACATTACGATATAAACTATTCTTGTTTATAAGTCTCTGTTTCCCAAACGCAGTCAACGCCTGTTTCTAGTACGATTCATAAATGTTTATGATCCATTCTGAACAATTCTCTTCCTATAGCAATCATACAATACATTCTGCAATTTTGATGAAGATTTGTCATTAATAAAATCAGACCCAAATCTGATTAACCTTGCACCAATCAGAACAGACAGGGGGTATGTTCCAGTTTCACTGTAGATCAGATCAGTCATTGTGCTCCTCTTCAGTCTGAGAAGGTGTTTCAAAAACTGAAGTTGCAATTTCTCCAAAACAGCAATATTTTAATAACCACAAATTCCACAGCCATATAACAATACTGGAACAATCATTGTTTGATAAAGATCGAGGACAACATCAACGGGAATATTCTGATTTCTGTTCATCTGCATCAACAAAAAATATTGCTTTTTGTGCAGAATCAGATATTGTTTCTTACCTTTGCAAAATTTACCGTTTTGACGAAATATTATCCCCTGGTATTTATAAGAATGAACAATGCTGATATATTTGCTTCCAATCTAAATTGCTCTTTCTGGCTTTTCTTAGCATTGAATACCATTATTTTTGTTTTATAATAATAATAATAATAATAATAGTAATAATATATGGAATTTATATAACGCTGAATCTTGTAAAACAAACAAATCGAAGCGCTTGCACTCAAATCATTTACGCGCATGCAACTTTCCTCAAATATAATAAATAACATATTTCAAATATACGCACGCGTACGCACGCACGCACGCACGCGCGCACGCATGCACGCACGCACACACACACACACACACACACACACACACACACACACACACACACACACACACACACACACACACACACACGCACACCAATCATTGTTATCAATGTTAATATCCAATTTCCACTCCTGGCAATATCTACAAAAAGTGTCAATAGCTTTTTGGAGATTGTCTGCAGAGTCTGCTTGTGAAAGTGTGTCATCTGCCTACAAAAGAACTAATAAGTTAACGTAATTACACAGATCAGCATCAGCTACTTCAGTATTTATATAATCACAATCATTTTTAATGAAATACCCAAGTCATTAAGATATAATGAAAAGAGAACTGGAGACACATTTTCTCCTTGTCTGACACCCATACAACAGGGAAAATAGTCAGACTTTTCACCATTCAGAAAACCACAGGACTTAATTCTATCATACATGTTAACAATGACTCCAAAAACTTTACCTTGAAATTCATGTAGCAATGATTTGTACCATAACCCTTCTCACAAAACGGAATCAAAAGCCTGTGTGAAGTCAATGAAAGCACAAAACGCTTTTTTTTCTTTGCGCGATAAATATCAACTAATGTTTTTGACCCAAAAAGTGTGATCTAAAGGTGAATGGCATTATGTAAAGCCTGATTTATTTTCTAACAGTATTTGATATTCTAACAATATTTTACTAGTTTCTAAAACAATGTTCAATCTCTTATTAATTATACTCGTAGATAATTTCCCCAGACAACCTAGTATAATGCTATTACCCTATAATTGTGACAATCAAATTGGTCTCCTTTCCCTTCATACAATAGAGTTATCAGACCCACAGCCCACGCTTCTGGCACAGCACTTTCATCCAGAACTTTGTTGATTAAATCACAGTAAGCTGAGGTGATGGTTTAAAAGAAAAAGGTGTCCTATAACCTATGTGGTCGTAGTGGAGTGAGGCATCACAGACCTCAACTTCTCAAGGGGCCAGCATATTAATAATAATTATATTCATTACAAATGATATCAATTCCAGCTTCTTTGCCTGTCTTAACGAGGTTCATAGCCCTGAGAACTTCTCCTTCCGTAATGAAAGCATTCAATGTAAATAAATCATAATCAAAATGCGCATTCATGGCAGAGTACAGTTTATTTATTTCTTCTAGCGTTGCCTGACCCAGCACTAGTGAACTCAAGCCATGAAAAACAACAAAACCACACAACACACACCACACACACACAACACAACACCAACAAACACACACACACACACACACACACACACACACACCACCACAACCACACACATTTTTAACATACTTTCAAAACAGAGAAATACTTGAGCTTTTAAAACTATTTTTTAGGTCTGTACATGTGGAAATAAAAGCTTTAGGCTAATTCAAATGTTGATTGTTTGCCTCGAAAACAAACGCTGCACTGTAAGCTGATATCTTCAGCACAGGCTTTTTCTTGGCAAATAAGCTCTATAAAAATTGGAAACAAAATGACCAGAGAGAGAGAGAGAGAAAGAGAAAGAGAGAGAGGAAATAATCGTCCAGAAATAATTTAGCACAACACTCTTACCTTGACTTGATATTTAATCACACGAAGAACCTGATTTTATTTTTTCCCTGTAAATGATATGAATGAAGACAACATTGTGCCTTGTGTTGTTGAGCTTCTATAAACAAACAAACAAACAAGCAAACAAACAAACAAATAAATAAACAAACAAACAAACAAACAAGATCAGCCCACCAGCAGAAGGAAGGAGAGAAGGAAAAGGGGAGAGGGATGGAGGAGAGGGAGGAGAGGGAGAGAGATGGGCTCCACCGCCACCCAGCTTAGCTTACGCAGGGAAAACTGCAGGACAGAGGTCAGGTCAGCTCAGTGCAGTGCAGTGCTAGTACTCCCACCACTCTCCCAGCAGGTAAAGAAGTCAAGTCAAGTCAAGTCAAGTCAACCGAAGTGACGTTGTGACAGGTGGAGTCACGTTATTTAAAGTAATGTGGTATCAACAAATCAAGTTGTGTCAACCCAAGTCACGTTACGTCAAGTCAGGTAACGTTTATGTCAAGTCACGTTGTGTCAAATCAGGCAAGGTTTATGTCAAGTCACGTTTATGTCAAGTCACGTTCATGTCAAGTCACATTTATGTCAAGTCACGTTCATGTCAAATCACGTTTGTATCAGGTCAAGTCACGTCGAGTCACGTTATTTCCAGTCACGTTATATCAAGTTAAGTCACATTATGTCAAGTCATGTTTATGTCAAGTCACGTTATGTCGAGTCACATTATGTGAAGTCAAGACGTTATATCAAGTCACGTTTTATGTCAAGTCAAGTCACATTGTGTAAAGTCATGTTTATGTCAAGTCACGATATATCAAGTCAAGTCCCATTGTATCAAGTCAAGACGATATTTGAAGTCCCGTCATGCCAAGTCACTTTATGTCAAGCCAGGTTAAGTTAATGTCAAGTGAAGTCAAGTCAAGATATGCAAAGTCAAGTCACATTAAGTCAAGTCGAATCGAGTCAGGTTATGTTAAACAAGTCATGTCAAGTCACGGAATGTCAAGCCAAGTCAAGTTAAGTTACTGTCAAGTCACGTTATATCTAGGCAAGTTATGTCAAAGTCAGATGACGCTAGTTCAACTCAAGTCAAGTCAAGCCAAAGTCACATTTATCAGTGACACACAACATATACATGTCTCAGATAGAAGTGAATGAAGTCATGAGCTTAACCATGTACTGTAGAGAGACCTAATCTAGAATTTCACTTGCATATCTAGATATTATTTTGCTTAACACCGGCACTATTTTTCAGTTGTTAACAGGTTTACTGCCATGGTAATTATGTGCCTATATAAGACAACAACTCTACTTTCACTGAATATCATTTTTGTGTGTGCGCAAGCACTGTTAGAGAGAGAGAGAGAGAGAGAGAGAGAGAGAGAGAGAGAGAGAGAATGCCCGTGACAACGACAACTTATTTTATTTCGAGGATAATGAATAAGCACTCATGTGCTTTTTTACATCCGGTCCCCGCCCGTAGGGATACATCTTAAAAAACAAACAAAAACCCCTATACTCATATACTCACACGAGAGAGAACTCGAGCTCGAATATTTCGAACTCGAATACTTCAACGAGGGTAATTGAAGGGAGAGAGAGAGAGAGAGAGAGAGAGAGAGAGATCAGATCAAGTCAAATGAAATCAAATCAAATCATACCAAAATTCTTTTATTTCGAGGATACAGTACCCGCTCTTATCAATAATAACATTATGATAAAAAAATAAAAAACAAGGGAGAGAGAGAGAGAGAGAGAGAGAGCTTTCGGAGCTGAAAGAAAGTGCGTGGCACATGACAGTATCACCTTGAAATGAAATGTGAACAAGCAAGTAAAAGAGCAGATTTCTTGTATGTATAAGACTGCGCACAATACACTGTACACTTTGCTTCCACAAGAGATATCAGCCCACGTGTTCTCCACACTCACACACACACACACACACACACACACACATTATGATTCTCAAGTTTGAAAAGGATAACCAAACATTGATCCAGTTTTGAAGGCTGCGATGTGACCCAGAAAACTGACTACCCAAATAGGGGGGCAGTTAGTATCCTTCCCCTTTCTCTGGATACACAGTGTAGACTTTTGTAACGAGTGTTCTTCCAAAGACACATGGTGCTGCTTTCAGAAACTTCTGACATTGAAAAAAACAATGAGAGAGAATTAGTTTGAAAATATCACAAAAGTCCAAGAAATGGAATCAAAATAACTTTTCAAAAAAAGACTGGTACGCAAAGTGTGACGGAGATATTGAATTAAAATAGAAAGAAATGGAGAAAAAGAAAGAGACGAAGACACACACACACACACACACACACACACCACACACAGAGCGAGCGAGCGAGCGAGAGAGAGAGTATTAATTCACATCTAGAATATTTCCCTCCCTCCCCCCTCCCCCACCCGAAAAAAAAAGGAAAGAAAAAACCCTGCAAATAAGGGGAAAAAACCAACAACATCTTGGAAAAATGTTGAAAACTCCGTTTAACAAAGTAATGGAACAAAAAAAAACAACCCTTATATAAATTATGTATAATCTACCTACAAGTCCCCCTCCTCCAACAACTGCCCCTCCCTCCCCTCCAAAGAAACACACAGATAATAGTTCACCATCTTAAAAAGAAAATGCGACGCAATGCGCCACATAGATTGTTTGAAGGAATAGCTGTGATAAAAAAAGGACAGCTTTCTTTTTTCAAAGGTGCACCCTTGCTTATAGATACAGCTTGTTCAAAGGTACCCTCACCTCACCTCACCTCACCTATCCCGTACTCCCTTGGACAGTGGGGGAACAAATGAAGATTTTGCAACCAGCTTCCTCCACTCCCCGCGGTCTTCTGCTTTCCGTGGCAAAACGTTCCCCTCAAGGCCAGTTCACTCTCTGATGTTGTCCTTCCATCGTTTTCTCTGTCTGCCTCTTCGTCTCCCCCCTTGTACTGTTCCCTGTAGGACAGTCTTGCCAGTCCAGATGTTCGTGTGACGTAGATATTCAAAGTTACTCGTTTGTTCAAAGGGATACCAATCCTAATACCGATATCAATACTTTATTATCTCAATAAATTGTGAAATTTGTGTGGGTTACAAGCTGTGTATAATAATAAACAGAAAGAATGTACAACAGAAAGCACTAAAATTCAACCATAGTTTCGTTTATAAGAATAGTATTGTTGAAAAGTCAGCTTTGTTCAAAAGGACAGTTTGTTCATAGGGACATCTTTGTTCATAGGGACAGCTTTGTTCAAAAGGACAACTTTGTTTATAGGGACAGCTTTGTTCAAAAGGACATTTTGTTCATAGGGACATCTTTGTTTATAGGGACAGCTTTCTTCAGAGGGACAGATTTGTTCATAGGGACATATTTGTTCATAGGGACAGGTTTGTTCTTAGGGACAGATTTGTTTAAAGGGCCAGCTTTGTTTATAGGGACAGCTTTGTTCATAGGGATAGCTTTGTTTATAGGGGCAGCTTTGTTTATAGGGACAGCTTTGTTCATAGGGACAGCTTTGTTCATAGGGACAGCTTTGTTCATAGGGACAGATCTATTCATAATTATGTACAGTCAGTATTGGAGGGCGGACAATCACCAACCTCAGGTTTGCTGATGACATCGACGGACTGGCAGAAAACGAACAGGAAGTAGCCAACCTAGTGTACCACCTGGACAAAACACCCTCCAGATACGGCATGGAGATCAGTGCCGAGAAGACAAAACTCATGACAATCAGTGCCCAGCCAATCACTACCAAGATCACAGTCAGTGGAAAAGAACTTGAGGTTGTAGATCAGTTCAAGTACCTTGGAGCTGTTATTACTGAAAAAGTTTCAAAGACCGCCATCCACGCAAGGGCTGCACAAACTGTAGCAGCAATGGCGAAGCTCAAGACCATCTGGAAAGACCGAAACATCTCTCTCGGGACCAAGGTCAAGCTACTGCATGCATTGGTCATCTCCACATAATATATGTATGCATGTGAATCCTGGACATTGCCAATGACATCGAAGGACTGGCAGGAAACGAACAGGAACTAGCCAACCCAGTGTACCACCTGGACAAAACATCCTCTAGATACGGCATGGAGATCAGTGCCGAAAAGACAAAACCTCATGACAAACAGTGCCCAGCCAATCACTACCAAGATCACAGATCTACAAAGGAGGATCCAGAATTTGGAGATGACATGCGTCAGAAGACTCCTTGGCATTTCATACACGGACCACATTACCAACGAAGAAGGCAGACAACATCACTGAAAAGACCGGGAAGAGCTTCTCCACAACCCAGGCATTGTCCACAACTGCAGCAAATGGAGCCAACTGGTGCAACGTTGGTCACTGCAGTGCCCCTACGACCCTGGAGGGGGCTACGGGAGCACATGAGATGAGATGACAGCTTTGTTCAAAAGGGATAGCTTTGTTCAAAAGGGATAGCTTTGTTCAAAAGGGACAGCTTTGTTCAAGAGGACAGCTTTGTTCAAAAGGGATAGCTTTGTTCACAAGCACTGCTTGTTCAAAACGGATAGCTGTGTTCAAAATGGAAAGCTTTGTTCAAAAGAGATAGCTTTGTTCAAAAGGGATAGCTTTGTTCAAAAGGACAGCAGCTTTGTTCAAAAGGATAGCTTTGTTCAAAAGGGATAGCTTTGTTCAAGAGAATCAAATCAAATCAAATCAAATCAAATTCTTTTATTTCGAGGATAATGAATAAGCACCCGTGTGCTTTTTTCTAATCCAGTCCCTGAAGAGAGAGAGAGAGAGAGAGAGAGAGAGAGAGAGAGAGAGAGAGAGAGAGAGAGAGAGAAGAGAGAGCGAGAGAGAGAGAGAGAGAGAGAGAGCGAGAGAGAGAGAGAGAGAGAGAGAGAGAGAGAGAGAGAGAGAGAGAGAGAGAGGGAGGGTTGGGGGTGGTACAATGAGATGCTGAAAACAGAAACAGCTTGCTGGTTCATCTAACAGCTGCTGGTCTTTGCACTGACAGAGGACCTGTGAGAATCCTCTCCATTTCCATCAAAATCCGTCTGCCTGTCTGTCTGTCAGTCAATGACTGTCTGTCTGTGTGACAGTCAGTCTGTATCATGGTGACACTATTGTCACGTAGTGTTAAAGCAGTTACACGTCCATAGACATCATTGTGACACGTCCATAGACATCATTGTGACACTATTATCACGTAGTGTTAAAGCTGTTACACGTCCAAAGACATCATTGTGACACTATTGTCACGTAGTGTTAAAGCATATACACGTTCATAGACATTATTGTGACACTATTGTCACGTAGTGTTAAAGCTGTTACACGTCCATAAACATCATTGTGACACTATTGTCACGTAATGCTAAAGCATATACACGTTCATAGACATCATTGTGACACTATTGTCACGTAATGCTAAAGCATATACACGTTCATAGACATCATTGTGACACTATTGTCAGGTAATGCTAAAGCATATACACGTTCATAGACATCATTTTCCCATCATTGTTAAGAAGTTAAATCACACACTCTTCTGTAACATCATTGGTACATCATTGTCCCGTAATGTCACAGCATACACATTTCCATAGCATCGTTATTACACTGTTGTCCTGTAGTTTACATTTCCATAACATCGTTATTACACTGTTGTCCTGTAGTTTACATTTATTTTCATAACATCGTTATTACACTGTTGTCCCTAGTTTACATTTATTTTCATCACATCGTTATTACACTGTTGTCCCATAATGTCATGGCTGACACATTTCCATAGCATGGTTGAAAAATTAGACTCCACACCATCCATCATTACACAATACAGAAATGTGACACTGCACCCCCAAGCAAGTCCCCTTGCACCTGACCCACTTTTCCGCTAGGAACCATTTTAGGCAGGGGGGGGGGGGGGGGGGGCAGATGGTGGATTTTCAGATTTTGATTGATTATAAAACTGCAAGCTGTCTTCTTCGTTGCACTGAAGTATCAATGCGTAATTTTGTTGCCTTTTTTCTTTAATAACGCATTTAAAAAAACAACAGAGCCTTCATTCTGACCTCCTATTATGATGCACAACTTGTCAATTTCTCATTCTATAACGGTTTGCAGTCTATTACTTCATTTTGAAATAACTTTTCATATAATTGTCTGATTTTTTAGCTGTTTTTTTGGGGGGGTGGGTGGGTATCGGATAGTCTTTACTGAAGATGAATACCATGTTAACAACTAAACACTGACCTCCCCAGCAATGCGACTTATACTGGGGTAGAGCCTCACAAATGGCCTCTTATTCGTTGGTCTGTATTGCTGAGGGTTTCATGGTGACCTCAATTTAGGTTTCTGGTACCTACCTAGCCATACAAAAATAACATCTTTTGCTTCAGTCTGATTTTAGTTTTACAGCAAAAGTACATTGCACAAAGTTTTTTTTCCAGTTTGTTTGACAAAAATGTATTTTGTATCGATTTTGTTGTTGTTGTGTGGGTTTGTCTTGTTTGGGGACGGGATAGCTCAGTGGTCAGAGCACTTGCTTTCTCCCAGCCAATCAAGGTTAAGCAGCATCGAGCGTGTTACCACTTGGATGCGTGATCGTTTGCGCGCCTTGGCTTCAGCACAGTCCCCCAGTTCACCCAGCTGTAAATGGGTTCCTGCCTCTTTAGGGTCAGGGAAAGTAAAGCAGTGAGGGAGAGGAGATGGGCGCCGCCCTCAATATGCTGGCCCCTAGAGAAGTGAGGTCTCTGACGCCTCGCTTGCCTACGACCTTACGGGTTATGGGACACCTTTACCTTAAAAATTGGGTTTTTTTTTATAACCCTTTTGCTTTGTTTATTTACACTCTTTAACAAACGTTTCCCGTCACGTTAGCGATGTCTTTAAATATTTTCTTGTCACTAACTGGATTAAAATCTTCCACTGCTCAAACCTGGTCCAATCATAACTAGAAATTATTCATATATAAATTTTATAAATTAACTTGGCACTTCAT
>CM054149.1:55180629-55200629 GCA_028751875.1 Rapana venosa | reverse complement strand
ATTATCTAAACTGACATGTGCGACTTTCTAAGCCACTGTGCCCACTCTGTTGAGAGAAGCGAGCTGATGGTGTTCAGTGTCACACTGACTCAGATGAGGCCAGAGTTGCAGAACAGCGCAGTGTCAACAAAGCTTTACAGACAAAAAAATAACACAACACGTTGCTGTCACGTTGAGTGCACGTGCAGGCTTGAACGGGCAGGCTAGGCCCCCTCCTTCTGGCATTCATTTGCAAAGCTGACTAAAAGAAAAGACGAATTTCCCAAACTTTTCTTTTGAACTCTTCTCCCTTCGTCTCATGATCCTGTTTTCTGACTGTCCCTGGCTGTTGATCTTCCTCCGTTGCTGCTGCTGTCACTGCTGGTCAATCCTGTCTTTTCCATTCACAGCCAACTGTACCTAGGTTTGTTCTGTTGTAGGCTGGAATTTAGCTGTCCCGGAGGGTGGCAGCAGTCAGGCCCTTTGTTGGCCACTGAGGGGAGGAGAACCTGCCTGTCTGTTTGATCTTGTTCTGGCGGTGTTCAGTCGTGCCTGGTGCAATCCAACACACGTCGTGCCAGGGTGTATTGTGCCGTTTCTTTCAGCCACTGTAACTTTCTCAGTGTGACATTTTCGGGATGTTTCCTCCCCAAAAAAGAGTGCATCGCCACAGGAGAGGCGCCACCCTTTAGGAAAAATCGTGTGTGTGTGTGTGTTGTGTGTTTTGTTACGTGTCGGTGTGTGTGTGTGGGGTGTGTGTGTGTGTACGTGTTGGTGTTGTGTGTGTGTGTGTGTGTGTGTATGTACGTGTCTGTGCGTAGTGTGTGTGTGTGTGTGGTGTGTGTGTGTTGGTGTGTGTGTGTGTTGTGTTTTGTGTGTTTTAATTCTGCCTGGGAAAGTTCTCTTGTCGCTATGTGTTCTTTACGTGTGCTGAATGCGTGTTGCACGTTTGAACTCAGTTTATCGTCTCATCCGAAAGACTAGCGCTCAGACCACCACGCAAGCAGTGGATAGGAGGGAATACTCGGGCACAACATTGAATGGTGTCCTGCATCTATTTAGACATCATCCCAGAAGCCGCAATATGGAGGAAACGGTCACATCACTATGATGCAAACTCTCACCATTGGTGAGCCTCGGAGCTACTACAGCTGAGGAAAAAAAAACCCACACAACCCCCAAACCGGTGGCAGGATGGTTAAGACGTTTGCCTGCCAACAAGTAAACTGTGAGGTTCTGGGTTCGATTCCCAGCCTCGCCCTTTCTTCCCAGTTTGACAAAAAAAAATCGAACTGAATAGGCAAAGTCCTTCGGATGAAGACTATAAACCGAGGCCCCGTGTGCGAACGCATGCAGAACATTTTGCGCACACGTTAAATCCTGTTCCGCTTTTCGAAAGAGTAGGCCATTGTGTGCCGGTGGGAACTGATGACAACATTTACAAAACCGCATACACACGGGGACTGCATGTAAAAAAGCACCTGAGTGCTTATTCCATTATCCTCGAAATAAAAATTCTGAGCGCTTTGATTTGTTGCTTTACAAGATTCAGCACTATATAAATTCCATACATTATTATTATTATTACTATTAAACCCACACTATTGTTCGTCAGGGGTCTTGCTCTCCCTGACCACAAGCGGAGATTGAAAGGAGTGGCTGGCTTGAAGAAAAGAAAACCGTACATACCGTGCTAAAAGTACACACCTGAGCAGCCTCCCTTCCGGCCGTGTTGTTTCGTCATTTCCTTTCTCTGGCCCTCTGGGCAATGGGGGCAAAAGCAGACTGTTTGTTTCCTCACTGGCTGATGTCATTGCTGTCAGCACTGCACTGCAGCTGGATGCAGTTTTAGCAGAGCAGAAACCCCACACTCTCCTTGTTGGTTTGTTTTTTTAACAGCACACATGCACAGAGCGTGGAATAGGCCCGGCTTACACTCTTTGTCATGATAATGACAGGAGAGCGTTCATGATTTTTTTTTTTTACAGAAAAAAGTGGAGTTGTGGGTGTGCCAGGTTGTTATTGCTGTTTTTAGCAGGCTGAAAAGTATCAAGAGGCTTTTCAAACTTCTGTAGGTAACCCTCCCACACTGCATCAATATTCTTTCTTTCTTTCTTTCTTTCTTTCTTTCTTAATCTTTCTTTCTTTCTGTCTGTCTGCCTTTCTTTCTTTCTTTCTTTCTTTCTGTCTTTCTTCTTCTTTCTTTCTGTCTTTCTTTCTTTCTGTCTGTCTTTCTTCTTCTTCTTCTACTTCTTCTTGGATATCAGAGAGACAGGGAGAGAGACATAGAGAGAAACAGAGAGCTAGAGAAAGGATAGAGAGACAGACAGACAGAGATAGAGAGACAGATAGTGGAGAGACAGACAAAGAGACAGAGACAGGGATAGAGAGATAGAGAGAGATAGCGAGAGACAGAGACAGACAAACAAGACAGACAGAGACAGAGATAGACGCAGACTGAGACGCACACACACACAGACCGAGAGGCAGAAAGACAGATAGACAGAGCCAGACAGACAGACAGACAGACACACACACATACACACACACAAACACACATACACTCACACCCACGCACACACACACACAACACACACACACACACACCACACACCACACACACACACACACACACACACACACACACACACACACACAGATTAAACCATTCATCAGCATTAACGTTTTATGGCTTTAATCGCAAACGGAAAAAGTTCAGGAATCGAATGAACAAAACAAATAATAGGATTTCGCCTTAATGATTGAATAAATAAGGGATTTTACACATATCGCCACGAATTTCTCAGTAAACCATAATCTGTGTTTTATATCGGAAAGAGCAAAATGATTTCCCCAGAACACAGTGACCCTGGAACACAAATACAACTAGTTAAAACAATGTTTAGTGTGTGTGTGTGTAGTGTGTGTGTGTGTGTGTGTGTGTGGTGTGTGTCTGTGTGTGTGTATGTGTCTCTGTGTATGTGTGTGTTGTGTGTGTGATGTGTGTGTCTGTGTCTGTGTGTGTGTATGTGTCTCTGTGTATGTGTGTGTGTGTGTGTGTGTGTGTGTGTGTCTGTGTCTGTGTATGTGTCTCTGTGTATGTGTGTGTGTGTGTGTGTGTGTGTTGTGTGTGTGTGTGTGTCTGTGTCTGTGTGTGTGTATGTGTCTCTGTGTATGTGTGTGTGTGTGTGTGTCTGTGTGTGCTCTTTATTTTATTTGTTCTAACCTTTCATTTCGAGGATAATAGAATTAGCACTCATGTACTTTTTTTACATCCAGTCCCTGTGTGTATGCAGTTTTGTCAATTTTGTCGTCCGTTCCCACCGACACACAAGTACCTATTTTTCCGAAAAGCGGAACGGGTTTTAACATGTGCGCAAGATGTTCTGCGTGCGTTCGCACACGGGACCTCGGTTTATAGTCTCATCCGAAGGACTTTTGGGGAGAGTGGAGTCGGCACTGAAGCTAACTTCATCCTCTTGAACGAGATTCGAACCCGGGTCAGCAGATCACGAACGCATCGCTCTAACCACCAGGCTATCCCGTCCTCCCACCTACTGAGCCCCCTAATGGCAACATTAATGGCTTAGTCTTGGAGCCAGCCTGAGTGTGATACCTACCCTGGGTATTGACCTTTTCTATGACCCTCCAACCACGGTCTCCAATGAACCTCCTCCCCCCGAAAGCTTTGACACAACCTGGTCACAGGTACAGAAGGACGTGTATGGGCACACAGACACTTGTTTACCCCAGCAGGCCGCTAACAGAGCAACCAGGGCCACGGAATCAGAGACCATTTTCTTGTGTTGCGTGATGATGAATGGTGATGAGGTTGGGTCATTTCCTTTCATTTTATACTGCTTCAAGTCACGGCAGATTTCTCTACTACGTGAAAGTCGAGCTGTTCTCTACCTTAGGGAGATCGTGTCGTCGCCACAAGAGCAGCGCCACCCATTATTGTTTTTCTTTTCCTGTCTGCAACTGTATTTTTTCCCCTATCAGAGTGGCTTTGTCTACAGAATTTTTGCCAAGTGCAACTCTCTTGTTGCCGTGGGTTCTTTTACGTGCGCTAAATAATTCTGCGTAACACACGGACCTCGGTTTATCGTCTTATCCGAAAGACTAATAATAATAATAATAATGTATGGAATTTATATAGCGCTGAATCTTGTAAAGCAACAAATCAAAGCGCTCAGATTTTATTTCATACCACTTTAAGTCACGGCAGATTTCTCTCCGTGAAATTCGGGCTGCTCTCTCCGGGGAGAGCGGGAGAGCGCGTCGCCACTTAGTGCTGCGCCACCCTTTCACTAGCACCCAGACCACCACTGATGGTCTAATGGATGGGGGAAAAGTTTCAGGCCCAAACGGGGATCAAACCACCGCATACTTCCTACTATACTATACCCGGACTTTTCGCTTTCTAGGCAGGCGCGTTACGTTACCTCTAGACCAGAGATCCAGCAGTCAAGGTCGACGTGCTGACCACTGAGCTGTCTTGTGCCCTCACAGCTGGTCAAGAGGGCGAGGGGGTGAGGGGGAGAGGGTAAGGGAGGGGGGTCATATGTCATGGGTCAGTGAACTGCCGGACACAGAAGAGAAGAGGAAGAATCTGTTTGGGGTTTCCTGTTTTTGCCAAAGAGAAAAAAACAACAACCGTTTTATTTTGAGATCAGTGGAACATGAAATTTGGGCTATATGGAAATGAAACGATGATGTGACATGAATGTAATGTCTCTCTCTGTCTCTGTCTCTGTTTCTCTGTCTGTTTGTCTGTCTGTCTGTCTGTCTGTCTGTCTGTCTCTCTCTCTCTCTCTCTCTCTCTCTCTCTCTCTCTCTCTCTCTCTCTCTCCCTCTCTCTCTCTCTCTCTCTCTCCTCTTGGGGGGGGGGGGGGGGTTGTTGGGGGGAGCTGTTTTAAAAAGGGTTATTTTCCCTTGTTTTTATTGTGAGCCTGTATAAGTATTGGGTTATTATTATTAAGATGTATCCCTAACGGGCGGGGACTGGATGTAAAAAAGCACATGTGTGCTTATTCATTATCCTCGAAATAAAAGAATTTGTCATTGTCATTGTCATTGTCTCTCTCTCTCTCTCCCTTTCTCTCGTATTTTCATTCATTCATTCATTCATTCATTCATTTTCATTGTTTTATTTCAAGAATCATGGATTAAGCACTCACATGCTTTTTTTTATGCCCAATCCCCGTATGCATGTGGTATTGTAAATTTTGTCATCCGTTTCCCACCGGCACACAATGGCTTGCTCTGTGTGTGTGTGTGTGTGTGTGTGTGTGAGTGTGTGTGTGTGTGTGTGCGCGCGCGTTCCTCCTCTTTCTCATCCTATCTTTGTTTCACTTTGTCTCTGTCCTTCTAAGAGGGGAACGGTAAACGCTAACGAGGAAAGAAGTCGAGCTATCAGGAAAGTTTGAATGCCTGAAATACTGCTTTCTACAGCAGATAATGACTTGCTTGTCAATCTCTCTCTCTCTCTCTCTCTCTCTCTCTCTCTCTCTCTCTCTCTCTCTCTCTCTCTCTCTCTCTCTCTCTCTCTCTCTCTCTCTCTCTTGAAAAGGGAATTTCCCCTTGTTTCTAATATCAGAGTGTATAAGTGTTAGGTTATTATTAAGATGTATCCCTACGGGCGGGGACTGGATGTAAAAAAGCACATGAGTGCTTATTCATTATCCTCGAAATAAAAGAATTTGTCATTGTCATTGTCATTCTCTCTCTCTCTCTCTCTCTCTCTCTCTCTCTCTCTCTCTCTCTCTCTCTCTCTCTCTCTCTCTCTCTCTCTCTCTCTCTGTTTGTGTGTGTTTGTGCGTGCGTGCGTGCGTGAGCGTGCTCGTGTTCGTTCATCTGTTATGCATGTGAGTTGGCGGTAGAAAGTACGTATATGCAAACAAAAATTTGGGAGGGTCATTTTTCAGGACAAATTGAAAGTGAGCGAATGTTTGGAGGAGAGCCACTGGGTCATTTTTGTTTCAGACACTATGAAAGCTTAGTTGTTTTGTTGTTGTTGTTGTTTTTCAAAAAGAGAGTGGACTGGCTTTGAGTGGAACGATTTGCTACGGAAAGCAGAGGACCGCGGGGAGTGGAGGAAGCTGGTTGAAAAATATTCACTGGTGCCCCCATGGTCCAAGGGACTATGGGATAGGTGAAGGTGAAGGAAGAATGTTATAGAGTATAACAAGCCCCCCCTCCCTCCCTCCTCTCACCCCCCCCCCCTTCCCCACCGCTCCCCTATTCCCGCAAATGGGGTTGACAGCAGCAAGGAGAGAGAGGAGGAAGAAGGAAAATGAGGAGGGGAAGGCTACACACCGGTATTAATTTTGGGGTCACGTAGTATCTTCTATAGAGTTCGAATGGAAAAAACTGTTGGTGATTTTCACATATTTTTTAAGGCATGAAATGATGGACTGTGCACTTGTTTTTTGGATTGAGGACATAGAGCAATACCAGGTAGTCACGAGAAAGTTGGAAATAACCATCAAATGAGGTTTGCCTGTATTCCTACAGCGTTGACCCCGCGCATGCATATTGCGGTAAGGAAGCTAGCAGACGACAAAGGACTGAGGGGGTACAGTGTTTGCTGAAAAATGAAAAAAATTTCAAACCTACCAAATTTGTTCAAAATCACAGGAGTTTTGAGTCAGAGGCTAGTCTTTCACAAAATGTGGTTTTTATTTCTGTGGATGCCTTAGTACGTGCGGTATGAATATAAAAGTTACATAGAAAAACAGAAGGAAAAGAGTGATTTT
The DNA here is from genome assembly GCA_028751875.1 of Rapana venosa. Classification (NCBI taxonomy): domain Eukaryota; kingdom Metazoa; phylum Mollusca; class Gastropoda; order Neogastropoda; family Muricidae; genus Rapana; species Rapana venosa. The sequence continues at coordinate 55,193,892 of CM054149.1, read as the reverse complement.
TTAATACTGGTGTGTAGCCGAACCTACTGTACCTCCCTCCTAACCTCCTCCCTCTTTCCCTTCTTACCTCTATCCCCCACCACCCCCTAACCTACCCCCCCTCCCCACTAACCTTCCTACCCCTCCCACCCCCAAACCCACCTTTCTAATGCTGGACTCTATACATAATTATGACGTCATCTCCGAAAAATGAAAGTTAGATACTGCGTGGGCGTAAGGAGAGGGAAAAGCCATTGTGATGCAGAAAAGAACTATACAGAGTTAAATAAACAGATACACAGAACCTCTGGTTTCTGAGAACGTGGCCGAATTGAGAAACTGCAGGTCAAGGGTCAACGAACTGTTGCATCACTTGTTTAGTGTGTTCCACATTAATCTGATCAACGAAATTTGTTTTTTTTAAATCGTTCTTCGGCTAGAGCTCCGAAGTTCACCACTGGTCAGATTTTGCGTATGCGACCGTTTTAATAATAATAATAATAATAATAATGGAATTTATATAGAGCTGTATCTTGCACAGACAAATCAAAGCGCTTGCACTCAACTCATTCTTACACAGTCATGCAACCAACAGCAAGTAATAGTTCTATCAAGTCCAAATGCACACAACACACACACAAACACACACACACACGTTATACACTTTGGCAGGGTGATGGAATTTTTGGCTGTTGAAAAGCAGGGATAGCTATAAAATGAAACAGGAGAGGAAATTCTTAGGTTTGAAACAAATATGTCTTGAGGCAAGATTTAAAAGTGTCACAAGAAGGTCTTTGGCGAAGAGAGATAGGGAGGCCATTCCAAATCAATGGACCAGAAACAGAGAAAGAGCAAGGGCCAACAGTAGCCTGGCTGAATCTAGGTGTTGGTAAGCACAAGGAATCTGCAGCAGAGTGAAGGGAACGAGAAGGGGTGTACAGGTGGAGACATTCACAGAGGTAGGAGGGTGCTGTTTTGTGTAGACATTTGTAACACAGAGTTCTGATCTTATAGTTTATTCTTTGTGGCACAGGCAGCCAGTGGAGAGATCGCAAGAGAGGGGTAATGTACTCAGATTTTTTCTTTCTGAGGACTAGTCGAGCTGCAGAGTGTTGAATACGTTGAAGGGAGTGGATAGATGATGCTGGCAGACCAGACAAAAGAGAATTGCAATAGTCCAGACGTGAAAGAATGAGATATGCCACGAGTTTTGATGTTGTGTCTGTGGAAAGGTACTTTCGAATCGCACTAATACGCCGTAATTGATAGTAGCACAACTGACAGGTCTGGGGGATTAATTTTTGCATGGAGAGTGTGTTGTCAATAATGACCCCTAGATACTTCACAGCAGTGGATTGAGGGACTGATGCATTGCCCAGTTCTATTGAAGCTGTTGTAATGGAAGAGAGTTTGTGTTTGGTCCCTACAAGCATGGTTTCAGTTTTATCAGCGTTTAGTTGTAACTTGTTCTCTATCATCCAGTTTTAGATATCTTGAAAGCAGTAGGCCATATTTATCAAGAGAGAAGGCAGATTTTTAGGAGTGTCACTGTTTAGAATCTGAGAGTCATCTGCATAAAAGGGATGCTTGATCTGATGACGGTTAATTATATGTGACAGTGGAGCGGTGTATAGAGTGAAAAGAACAGGGCCCTGAACTGATCCCTGCGGGACTCTACATTCCAGTCTGGCAGGTACTGACTGAATCTTGTTTACTGTGACTGATGGTAACCGCATTCCAACTTCAAGGATATATGCTGGGTATGTTCATGTTTCCCTAACCCAACAAACACTGACATGAATGACGGCATCTTTAACTGCATACTTGATCTTCTGTATGTGAATATGTACGAAAGGAATGAAGGCACTGGCAGGTCTGCACTTGAAGTTGACCTGGGAGATGGTAAAAATCCCCTCCCTTAATTCACCAGATTGTGCCGAGATTCAAACTCACGACTCCATGGACCCATGGCATTGAAGTCAAACGGTCAACACCACTCGGTTACCACGTCCCTCTAAATTTACTTTTAAAAAAAATACCCACGCTCACACACGCTAATGCACATTGGTATTCATGCAAACTTCAGACAAGATTGTTGTTGTTGTTGTTGTTGTGGGGCGTTCCCCAGCTTAACACCCTGGGGAGTCTCTCAGAGTGTGCACTGTCTCACTCACTCACTCCACCTGGGCATCACTGTGAGGCCGTCCACAACACACACTGGATGAAAAGTCTGTGTGAAGTCCATGTCTGCACCTCGCTGTAATGGGCAGCCATACTCCAGCTTCACAGACTTGGTTTTTAAAACAAAAATCTATTATATATTATTTTGTTGACTACCATGCCATACTTTGATGAGGGTTTAGCACACACACACACACACACACACACACACACACACACACACACACACACACACACACACACACACACACACACACACACACACACACACACACACACACACACACACACACACGCACGCACGCACGCACACACGCACACACACACAGAAAGAGGCTGGCTATCCCCAGCATACTTGTTCAGTTCTGAATATTGAGAACATTTTTTGTACTCAGTATGGTTTCGAAAATTCTGTACTAGACCTGTTTCCAACCTACCGTTTATCTCTAAAGTCCTTGAAAAAGTAGTTCTAAAACAGCTCAAGAACCACCTTCTCTCCAACAGTCTCCTTCCTGCGTTTCAGTCTGCCTATCGCGTCAACCACAGCACTGAAACCACCCTTGCCCACACCTTAAACACACTTCTACTCGCTTCTGACTCAGGGAAAATCTCTCTTCTTACTCTACTCGACTTATCTGCAGCCTTTGACACTATTGACCACTCTATTCTTCTCTCCCGTCTTCAAAAAACATTTGGTGTTACTGGTAAAGCCCTTAACTGGTTTAGTTCATACCTTACTGACCGATTCCAGACAGTCACAGTAAACAAGATTCAGTCAGTACCTGCAAGATTGGAATGTGGAGTTCCACAGGGATCTGTTCTGGGCCCTGTTCTTTTCACCCTCTACACTGCTCCACTGTCACATATAATTAACCGCCATCAGATCAACCATCATTTTTATGCAGATGACTCTCAGATTCTAAGCAGCGACACTCCTGAAAATTTGCCTTCTCTCTTTACAAATATGGCCCACTGCTTTCAAGATATCCCAAATTGGATGATACAGAACAAATTACAGCTAAATGCAGATAAAACAGAAACCATGCTTGTAGGGACCAAACACAAACTCTCTTCCATCATAACAGCTTCAATACAACTTGGCAATGCATCAGTCCCTTTATCCACTGCTGTGAAGTATCTAGGGGTCATTATTGACAACACACTCTCTATGCAAAAATTCATGACTCAGACCTGCCAGTCCTGCTACTATCAATTACGGCGTATTAGTGCAATTCGAAAGTACCTGTCCACAGATGCAACATCCAAACTTGCTGCCTCTCTCATTCTTTCACGTCTGGACTATTGCAACTCTCTGTTGGCTGGTCTGCCAGCATCATCAATCCAATCCCTTCAACGTATACAAAACTCTGCAGCTCGTCTAATCCTCAGAAAGAAAAAATCTGAGCATATTACCCCTCTCTTGCAATCTCTCCACTGGCTGCCTGTGCCACAGAGAGTAAACTATAAGATCAGTACTCTCTGTTACAAATGTCTCCACAAAATAGCACCCGCCTACCTCTGTGAATGTCTTCACTTGTACACTCCATCTCGTTCTCTCCGCTCTGCTGCAGATACCTTGTCCTTACGAATACCTAGATTCAACCAATCCACCATCGGCCGTCGCTCTTTCTCAATTTCTGGTCCATTGATGTGGAATGATCTCCCTCTCTCTCTCCGCCAAAAGCCTTCTTATGACACTTTTAAATCCAGTCTCAAGACATATTTATTTCAAACCTAAGATTTTCCTCTCCTGCCTCATCTCATAGTTTTTCCCTGCCTTCAACAGCCAAGATTCTATTGCCCTGCCAGGGTGTGTGACCTCTGTGTGTGTGTGTGTGTGTGTGTGTGTGTGTGTGTGTGTGTGTGTGTGTGTGTGTTGTGCGTGTGTGTGTGTGTGTGCGTGTTGCACATTTGGACTTGATGGAACTTTTACTTGTTACTGGTTGTATGACTGTGTAAGAATGAGTTGAGTGCAAGCGCTTTGATTTGTCTCTGCGAGATATAGCGCTATATAAATTCCATTTATTATTATTATTATTATTATTATTATTATTATTATTATTATTATTCTACAGATTGAAATTAAATGCTTTTCGAGCAAAATTTGCCAAAAATATACAATGTATATGCAATGAAAAAATTTCCAATGTTCATGTTCTGTATTAATGTTAAGGTTTAAAAACGTTTTTACCAACATTTCAAGATAAGTCTCTGCAGGAAGTTTTAACCAACCCAGAGTTATTATGTGAGCTAGCGTTGTCGCTGTTGCAATCCCCAGTATTCTCTTTTTGGTAAAGTAGCCTACCATCGTCGGAATCTACATTTTGCTTGTTTCACAGCTGCCGTTACAAGTAGGTCACAATTGCTTGTTTTCCAACTTAAGAGTATTTTTCAAGTGTTCTGGGTTTTTGTTAATTTTTGTAGTTCTTTGCCATGTGTTTTGCAACATAATGTTTATATAGTTTGGAATAGTCTTTTAATGTGCATTCATACCAACCCGCATCTCTTTTACTTAAAGCCCTTATCTCATTATGCTGCCACCCCCCCCCCCCCTCCCCATCCCCTGCCTCCATCGTCTAATATCACTTTAAGTGAACAGACGTAAAATTAAACACACACACACACACACACCGCACACACACAGATCACACACACATACATCTTTTACCCTCAATAAAGATCATTTTGACCTGACCTGACTTGACTTCACACACACACACACTCACACACACACACACACACACACACACACACACACACACGTGCGCGCGTGCACGCACACGCTTTCTTTTTTTTTGGGGGGGGGGGGAGGGGGGATACATGCATGTACATGCAAATTAATGATAATCCTAACACTTATGCAAAGAAAGCCGAGAGTGGCTCATCATTTCCTTCCATTTTTAGCAACTGACTTCAGAACCTCAGAATACATAATATGGTAAGCGCGATATTACACACACTCATTAGAAAGAAAAAGACATCATTTTTTTTGAAGCGCTCTAGAAATAGACTATGCCGGAGTTCCCTCCTAATACACATATCATGAATATTGATGAAGTGTGACGTCCATGTTGTGAGGTTTGCATAAATGCACTGTTTCAAGCGCATGTTCTCGACAACTTTTGGATTACATGTCAAGATTTATTGGGCTTGCGCTGTGTGTGTGTGTGTGTGTGTGTGTGTGTGCGTGCGAGTGTGCATGTGTGTGTATTTGTGTGTGTGTGTGTGCAAGCATGCATGCGTTTGTGTGTGTGTGTGTGTGTGTGTGTGCATGCGTGCACGCTCACGCGCGTGGGATTTGGGTTGTGTGTGTATGTTTGTGTGTTTGTCTGTGTGTGTGACAGAGAGACAGACAGACAGAGACAGACAGACAGAGACAGAGATACTAGGGACACACGAAAGAGAGAGAGAGAGAGAGAGAGAGAGAGAGAGAGAGGACAGACAGACAGACAGACAGACAGACAGAGACAGAGATACAGAAAGAGACAGACAGACAGACAGAGATGCAAAGAGACAGACAGACAGACAGACAGAGACAGAGATACAAAGAGAGACACAAAGAGAGAGAGAGATAGAGAGACAGACAGACAGAGCTACAAAGAGAGAGAGAGAGAGAGAGGAGAGAGAGAGAGAGAGAGAGAGAGAGAGAGAGAGACAGACAGACAGACAGACAGACAGAGATACAAAGAGAGAGAGAGAGAGAGAGACAGAGACAGAGACAGAGACAGAGATACAAATAGAGAGAGAGAGAGACAGACAGACACACAGAGATACAAAGAGAGAGAGAGACAGACAGACAGACAGAGATACAAAGAGAGAGAGAGAGAGAGAGAGAGAGAGAGAGAGAGAGAGAGAGAGAGAGAGACAGACAGACAGACAGACAGACAGAGATACGGAGAGAGAGAGAGACAGAGACAGAGATACAATAGAGAGAGAGACAGACAGACACACAGATATACAAGAGAGAGAGAGAGAGAGAGAGAGAGAGAGAGAGAGAGGGAGTCAGCAGATGTTGTACCTTGTGTCTAAATCAAGACCAGTGCAGCCTACCTTGTGACCTGAATAATTAATTACATATCCCGTTTTCCTCTTTAAAAAGATTCAAAGGACACTGGCCTTTACACTTTTCTATACAGTGGTTTTTGTGTGAATGATGTAACTATGTTCAATGTCCTGTAACAGCAGTAGTTAAAGAGTATCTGACTGAAAGAGAGAAAGAATTTGAAACTAAAAATTGTAAACGTGTGTTTATGAATGTTCGTACCCTTATGTAGAACTACATGTTAAGTGTCGTATGTTAGTTTTGTGAGCCTCTGTGTGTGTGCGTGTGTGTGTGTGTGTGTGTGTGTGCGTGCGTGCAAGCGTGCATGTGTATGTGCGCACGCGTACATGCATTTGCATGCCCTTATGTTGTGTGAATTTGTGTGTGTGTGTTTGTGTGTATGTGCGTGTGCCTGTATGCATGTGGGTGTATATTCACACCAACGCGCAAGCACTCATATCCTGAAACTTAGAACACCTTGTGCACAGGTTAAAACCTGTTCTGCCTTTCTGAAGAGTAGGTCATTATGTGCCAGCAGGAATACATGACAACATTTACAAAAACTGTATAAACACGGGGACTGGATGCAAAAAAGCACATACAAGTGTTTATTTCATTATCCACGAAAGAAAAGAATTGAAATGAAACAAACGCAAGCATGCACATTAGGATACATTCACGTACATATAATTATGTGAGCATACATGTGTACAATAATGCAGGTGTGTGTATATTTATGTTCATCTGTGCAGCATGCCTGCAATCCTGTTTGCATCTGTGGGTATGTTCTCGACAGAAATAGATGGCTTTTCAAAAAAAAAAGTTCCTTTTCATCACAGCTATTTTGCTAATTATGTTTATAGCACTATAGGCAGGGTATTGATATTCCAGCCAGAATAACACACCATTCTATAACTGCCTCCTATCAATTGCCTTACCTTTGAAGCAGGGTCTATTCATTACACCAGTACTGCTATATCTTCAGACCCCTTGAGGCGCCAGTCTAAAAATAAAGCCAGTTACGTTATTTTTCCTCTCTGCTGTCCTTCCTTCCTTCTTTCCTTCCTTCCTTCCTTCCTTCATGGTGTTTATTCCTGAAGAGCAGAATCAGATCAAGGCTGAGGAGTTAATGAAAGTGTGTAATATATCGGTGAGACGGGTAAACAGCTGTAGTTTGGTGTCTGTTTTTCTGTCCCAACATCAATGTCATGCATTGAAGAGATGGCAATGAGTGAGAATGAGTTTGACTGAAACAAACCACGAATTTTTGTTGTGAATTCAGAAAATCTAATGACTTGTTGTAGATAGTACTTGTGTATAGATAATATAACCAGAGAAAGGTGAACATTGTAATTATAAAACTGTACACTATGTTGCGGGTAAGTGTTTGACAGTTTCTGTACATAGGATGCTCGTGTGATGTGTTAGTGTACCCCTTCACAGTGTACATCATGCAGGTTGAGCGCTTTGGTTTGTTTCCTTTACAAGATTCAGCGCTATATAAATACCAAACATTATTATTATTATTTATTATTATTATTGTTATTATTATTGTTATTATTATTATTATTATTTGATGTCCGGCTAGATATGTCAAAACTGTAACCTAAACACACCACATCCACCACCACCACAACAACACAGCAACCACAACCACCACAGCACACCACACCACACCAAGCCACAACACAACACAGCACACCACAGCACACCACAACACACCACTGCATACCTTAACACACACCAAGCCACAACACAACACACCACAGCACACCACAACACACCACACCACAACAACACCACCACAACAAACCACACACACACAGCACAGCACACACACACACCACACACACCACGACACAGCACACCACACGCAACACACACACCACACCACACCACTCCACAAAACAACACAGCAGAACACACCACACATCACAACCACAATACCACACCACATCACAACCACACCACACCACACCACACCATATCACAACCACAATACCACACAACAAAATTAAACCAAAAACACCACAGGGGCAGGAGGATTTGCGGGTTAGAGGGCTGTGCACCCCTGATCTGAGCTCGTGGTCACAGCACTCGCTTTCCCCCAGCCAAGTTAAGCAGCATCGAGCGTGGTTACCACTTGGATGGGTGACCGTTTGTGCGCCTTGGCTTCAGTATAGTCCCCCAGTTCACCCAGCTGTAAATGGGTACCTGCCCTTTTAGGGTCAGGGAAGGTAAAGCAGCGACGGAGAGGAGATGGGCGCCGCCCTCAATGTGCTGGCCCCTAGAGAAGCTGAGGTCTCTGACGCCTCACTCACCTACGACCACATAGGTTATGGGACACCTTTACCTTTATTCCTGATCTGACGGCCTGGGTTCTCTCTTCAAAGACACGCTCAGGCAGCAACTCTGGAGGCCCTGATAAAATAATGCCGTGTTACTATGAAGGCATTCCAGGGGTCTTCTTCTTCTTCTTTATTTATTTATTTATACCACTTTAAGTCACGGCAGAATTTTCTGCGTGAAATTCGGGCTGCTCTCCTCGGGGAGAGCGCCTTGCCACAAGAACAGCGCCACCCACTATATTTTTTCCTGCCTGCAAATGATATTGTTTCCTTATCAGAGTGGCTTTTTTCTAATTAATTTGCCAAGGACAACTCTGTTATTGCCGTGGGTTCTTTTACATGCGTTAAATAATTTTGTGTAACTCACGGGTTTATCGCCTCATCCGAAAGACTAGCACCCAGACCATCACTCATGATCTAATGGATGGGGGAAAGTTTCGGGCCCAAACGGGGATCAAACCACCGTACACTTCCGACCCGGACTTTTCGCTTTCTAGGCAGGCGCGTTAACTCTAGACCACCAACCTTGTTCTTCTTGTTCTTCTTGTTCTTGTTCTTCTTGTTCTTGTTCTTGTTCTTCTTCTTCTTCTTCTTCTTCTTCTTGCATTCTTCTTCTTCTTGGCAATTCTTCTTCTTTCTTCTTCTTCTTCTTCTTCTTCTTCTTCTTCTTTTTCTTCTTCTTCTTCTTCTTCTTGGCATTTCTTCTTCTTCTTCTTCTTCTTCTTCTTCTTCTTCTTCTTCTTCTTCTTCTTCTTCTTCTTCTTCTTCTTCTTCTTCTTCTTTCTTCTTCTTCTTCTTCTTTGTCGAACGCTCAGACAACAACTACTGTTGTCTGTCACAGGAGCCAGAAAGTGCGTTGCGCTGCCATTAAGCGCCTGACAAGTCAGGCCCAACGCATCCGATTTCGGCGTGGGGAGAACATTACTTTATAAGTCTTTCTGGAAGAAAAAGGCAGGGGATTAGACCAAGAAGGCAGAACAGAAGACAAGAAGGAGGTGACAAGAAAAAAAAAGGAACAAGGCAGAAACAAAGAGGGGGATAGAAAAGAGGGAAATCGTAGCATAGAATTTCCAGAAGGCGGAGATGCTATTTATACTGACAGACCCGCGCCATCCCCATGGTGTATGCCAGGAATGTGAAGAGCTTGTTAGAAAATACACAAGAATGCTGAAAGAGAAGGAAGAAGGCGCGGCAGAAAGAAAGAAAGAGAGGGACAGACAAGAGGGTATTTCTAACACAGAATCTTCTGAAGGTGGGAATGCTATTTGTACTGGCATCCCCGGGGGGCGGGAAGGGGGGGGAGGGGGGGCGGGGGGTATGTTTACAACTGTCTTCCTTCTCTTGTGTTTATTTCTGAAGTCTGGAATGGGGTCAAGGCTGAACAGCAATAACAATGTGTTGTTTTTAATCAGAAAAAAATGGGAAGAAGTTGGTTCATTATCTACCTCTTTTGTGTGTGTGTGTGTGTGTGTGTGTGTGTGTGTGTGTGTGTGTGTGTGTGTGCGTGCGTACGTGCGTGTGTGTATGTGTGTGTGTGTGTGCGCGCGCGCCTGTGTGTGTATGTGTGTGTGTGTGTTTTAGTCTATATTATTATTATTATTATTATTATTATTGTTTTATTTCGAGGATAATGGAATAAGCACTCATGTGCTTTTTAAAAAAAAAATCCAGTTCCCGTGTGTATGCAGTTTTGTAAATTGTTGTCATCCGTTCCCACCGTCACACAATGGCCTACTCTTCCGAAAAGCGGAACGGGTTTCGCGCAAGATGTTCTGGGTGCTTTCGTACACGGGACCTCAGTTTATAGTCTCATCCGAAGGACTTTTTTTCGGGGGTTGGGGGGGGGGGGGTAGTGGAGTTAGCACTGGTATTAACTAAAGGGGACTCTGTGTGTGTGTGTGTGTGTGTGTGCGTGCGTGTATGTGTGTGTGAGTGCGTGCGTGTGTGTGTGTGTGCGTGCGTGCGTGTGTGTGTGTGCGTACGTGCGTGTGTGTGTGAGTGCGTGCGTGCGTGCGTGTGTGTGCGTGCGTGCTTGCGCGTGTGTGTGTTTGAGTGTATGTACCTCTGTGTGTGTGTGTGTGTGTGTGTGTGTGTGTGTGTGTGTGTGTGTGTGTGTGTATACGTGTGTGTGTGTGTGTGTGTGTGTGTGCTTGTGTGTTTGTGTCTATGTGTCTGTGTCTCTGAATGTCTGTGTGTCTATGTGTCTCTGTCTCTGCTTTGTCGATGTGTCTCTGTCTCTGAGTATCTATGTGTCTCTGTCTCTGTCTGTTTGTCTCTGTCTCTGTTTTGTCTGTGTGTCTGTGTATCTGCTTTGTCTATGCGTCTGTGTCTCTGCTTTGTCTATGTATCTGTGTGTGTGTCTCTGCTTTGTCTGTGTGTATGTGTCTCTAACTCTGCTTTGTTTGTGTGTCTCTGTCTCTGCTTTGTCTATGTGTCTCTGTCTCTGCTCTGTCTATGTGTCTCTGCCTCTGCTTTGTCTATGTGTCTGTCTCTATCTCTGCTTTGTCTATCTGTCTGTGTCTCTGTCGTTGCATTGTCTCTGTGTCTATGTCTGTGTCTCTGCATTGTCTGTGTGTCTGTGTGTCTGTGTGCGTGTGTGTCTGTGTGACTATGTCTGTGTCTTTGCGTTGTCTGTGTGTCTGTGTGCGTGTATGTCTGTGTGACTATGTCTGTGTGACTATGTGTCTCTGCGTTGTCTGTGTGTCTGTGTGCGTGTATGTCTGTGTGTCTATGTCTGTGTCTCTGCGTTGTCTGTGTGCGTGTATGTCTGTGTGACTATGTCTGTGTCTCTGGGTTGTCTGTGTGCGTGTATGTCTGTGTGACTATGTCTGTGTCTCTGCGTTGTCTGTGTGTCTATGTCTGTGTGACTATGTCTGTGTCTCTGCGTTGTCTGTGTGCGTGTATGTCTGTGTGACTATGTCTGTGTCTCTGCGTTGTCTGTGTGCGTGTATGTCTGTGTGACTATGTCTGTGTCTCTGCGTTGTCTGTGTGTCTGTGTGCGTGTATGTCTGTGTGACTATGTCTGTGTCTCTGCGTTGTCTGTGTGCGTGTATGTCTGTGTGACTATGTCTGTGTCTCTGCGTTGTCTGTGTGCGTGTATGTCTGTGTGACTATGTCTGTGTCTCTGCGTTGTCTGTGTGTCTGTGTGCGTGTATGTCTGTGTGACTAAGTCTGTGTCTCTGCGTTGTCTGTGTGTCTGTGTCTCCATTTTCTCTGTGCACTCCCCGAGGAGTCCTTTGAACTTTGCACTCACACTTGCAGGCAGTGGGTGAGCTCCGGGCCAGTCGACTGTGACGGAGCATGTGTCTGCCCAGACTCAGATTGCATGCTGGGCATGTCTGTTATCTGAATCACCAGACTTACAGACATCTCTCTCTCTCTCAGTCTCTCTTTCTCTGTTTGTCTGTCTGTTTGTCTGTCTGTCTGTCTGTCTGTCTTTCTCTCTCTCTCTCTCTCTCTCTCTCTCTCTCTCTCTCTCTCTCTCTCTCTCTCTCTCTCTCCACTCTCTCTATGTCTGTCTCTGTCTGTCTGTCTGTCTGTCTCTCTTTCTCTCTCCCTTCCCCCCCCTCTCTCTCTCTGAGTCTGTCTGTCTCTGTCTCTCTGTCTCTTTCTCTCTCCCTTGTCCCCCCCCTCTCTCTCTCTGATTCTGTTTGTCTGTCTCTGTCTCTCTTTCTTGTGGGCACGATGTCAGGGGCTCTTTTAGTATAGATAGTATCCCTTCCTGCTGGAAATTCTGTGCCAGAAATGTGTCATTTTTTGGTGTCACCTTCTTTCGTTTCTTTTTCTTATATATATATAACAAATTTTATTCATAGAGGGTTATAGAATAAGCACAACAATAGCTTTTATTCTGTTAAATCCAGCCCTCTAGGGGAGGGGGGGCGGGGGCGGGGAAGAACAGCAAAAAAGCAAACAAAAACTAATTAACTTGCAAGGCATCCGCTGAGTGTTGGGCTGGAAGTAGGACAGTTCTTAGAACCATGTCAAAACATGCTCGAGAAGCTCTATGGAAATGTTACATGACAACAAATAATGTCCTCCATCTTTCCAGTGCAAACCGGAGATATGTTTTTTTTTGTTCATCATGCGCAGGTGGACAGTGAAGGCTATATCTCTATCTTGTATCGTGTATCTGATTGTACTTTTGACATACATATCATATTTTGCTGCTGTTGTTGTTGTTGTCGTCGTATGGGAACCTTAAAGAAAAAAAAAAGGGAATAATGAGAGTAAGATTAAAGAACACGATAAAGTGACTTGCACGATTTCTTCTGTGATGTTTTTTGGGAAACGAGTATTTCTTTAAAAATTCATTTTCTTCTTTTATTTCGAGGATAATGGAATAAGCACTCATGTGTGTATTTTTTTTTTTACATCTAGTCCCCGTGTGTATACGGTTGTGAAAATTTTGTCATCTGTTCCCACCGGCACACAATGGCCTACTCTTTCGAAAAGCGGAACAGGATTTAACGTGTGCGTAAAATGTTCGTACATTGAACGCGCAAAATGGCCAGTGAAAATTTAGGGAAAAGTCCACCATTGTTGGTGTTTCTTGGTTCTTCTTTCTTTCTTCTGCCGCTGGTGCCTTTCGGCGTCGCGGGGAGACACAGACGTCTGTCTGCAGCAAGGCTTGGTTATCTAACAGAATGTTTGAAGTGCAAACGCACGCAGAACATCTTGCGCACACGATAAAAACCCGTTCCGCTTTTCGGT
>CM054149.1:55173129-55178129 GCA_028751875.1 Rapana venosa | reverse complement strand
ACGACCACATAGGTTATAGAACACCTTTACCTTTTCTTTAAAATCGTCTATTTCATCCTATCAAAAAACACGAGATATGCACGTGGGTTACAATCCCGGCTAAAAATGTATGTATGTATGTTTGTCCATCGTGTCCGACGATGACCTCCAAAACAGCAGAGGAGGCAGCTGCTGTTTTGGAAACTGGGCAGAAATTTGATTATAGTGGAGATGCCTTGCCCACAGTACATCCCCACTCTCTCGGCCAAGTGGGCATAAGGACAGTCAGCGTTGGAGATGTTCTCCAAAGGCCAACCAGCCCCCAGGGCTGCAGCACATAAAGACTGTGCGAGTCAAGCCTTCTAGTCAGAGAGTCATAGTCGATCACTAAAGACTAAGCTGTAAAGTGGAATTCCATGAGTGGGAAAGCCACTTGTCATACAGCCTCTCACTTTGCTGTTGCCCCCAGCGTCAATGGTTTAATCAAGAACCGGCTAAAAATACAATCCACTGGTAAACATGTATCAGAAGAGACCACCACCAATCAACAGCACAGTTTCAGGCACGGGGAACGAGGAAGCCTGGTGGTTAGAGAGATGCGCTTTGCGCTCGTGATCTGCTGACCTACGTTCGAATCCCATTCAAGAGGAGTTTTTCCTCTGGACTTAACATCAGTGCCGACTCCACTTCCCCCTAAAAAATCCTTCGGATGAGACTATAAACCGAGGCCCCATGTGCGAACGCACGCAGAACAACTTGCGCACACGTTAAAACCCGTTCCGCTTTTCGGAAGAGTAGGCCATTGTTTACCGGTGGAAACGGATGACAAAATTTACAAAACTGCATACACACGGGGGACTAGATTTTTTTTTAAAAGCGCATGAATGCTTATTCCATTTTCCTCGAAATAAAAAAAAAAAACCCTCAGGAAAATTGTTTCCTGTACACTAAATAGAAAAGCATCAGACAATGCCGTTAAAGAAATTGGATTAAAAAATAACACCCCCGCCCCCCCCCCCCCCCCCCCCAAATCTATACGATATCACACACACTGCACTTAAGAAAATGAAGAACAGATTGAAGCTATAGCCATACCGTATTGGGTATAGATTTCATTCAGTATCAGCGCATATTACAGTTTTATCATATAGAAAATTCAGGGGAAGAGGAGTGGGGGAGGATGGGGCATGCAGGGAGGGGGGGGGGGGGGGGTGTTAGAAGGAAAGAGTGAGGGTGGAAATGGCCCAGTGGTTTGGCCCCGTTGTGTGGGCGATAGCTAAGGGGGGGGGGGGGGGGGTTGGAGAGGGGGGGAGGGCAGGCGTCACCACGTCTGTTGCCCAAGATGTAGATACAACCGCTCGAGTGTAGTGTTACTGTAGTTATTATTTTAACAACTTGTCTGTCTGTCTGTGTGTGTCTGTGTGTGTGTCTGTGTGTGTGTCTCTCTGTGTCTGTGTCTGTGTGTGTCTCTCTGTGTCTGTGTGTGTCTGTGTGTGTCTCTGTCTGTGTGTGTCTGTGTGTGTCTCTCTCTGTCTCTGTCTGTCTCTGTCTGTGTGTGTCTGTGTGTGTCTCTCTCTGTGTCTGTCTGTGTGTGTCTGTCTGTGTCTGTGTGTCTGTGTCTAGATCTGTCTGTGTCTCTCTCTCCTCCCCCCGACATTCAGACAAACACACACACATACATATATATCTATATGTCTATCTATATCTATATCTATCTATATCTATCTATCTATCTATCTATCTATCTATCTATCTATCTATCTATCTATCTATCTATATCTATCTCTATCTATCTATCTATCTATCTATATCTATCTATCTATCTATCTATCTACCTATCTATCTATCTATCTATCTCTCTCTCTCTCTCTCTATATATATATATAATTTATATAATTGAGACAATATATTATATTATATATATATATATATATATATATATATATATATATATATATATATATACACATAATTATATCGAGGGCTGTTTGCCAGAACTCTCTATCGGCCACTTTTTTCACTTTTGTATTTTTGGGCATGTGCAGACCCTTTTCAACATGCAAATTACTACTTCAATAAGTCACGTTGCTGTGATCGATATTTTAGTGGTTATCTACACAAACCATACTGGTTTATAAAAGTTCTCACCCCTCCTGGTCCTGCCAGTAATGCCCAGATCAGGATAGTCACATCTGGCAATGCAGGATTTCTACACGTACAACAACTGCAGACAGGAACAGGACAACAGTAATGGCTGGGACTGCTTTTGTGGCGACGCGCTCTTCCCAGGTAGAGCGGCCTGAAAGTTCGGCAGCGAAATCTGCTGCCGTGAGTTACAATGTATTACAAGTACAAAGTGGATGGGTGACCGTTGGCGCTTTTTGGCTTCAGCACAGTCCCCCAGTTCACCCAGCTGCAAATGGGTACCTGCCTCTTCAGGGACAGTGAAGATAAAACAGCGAGGGAGAGGAGATGGGCGCCAGCCTCAATATTGACGCTGGCCCCTGGAGAAGCTGAGGTCTCTGACACCTCGCTTCCCAACGACCGCATAGGTTATGGGAACACCTTTACCTTTACAGTATTATGGCTGTTTGTTATGGCCATAAAATGAACAACAGCCAAACACACACATACACATTGTTCATCTAGTTTGTACTTACGATCAGTGGTTCCGAGGTGTGATGGCAGAGCCTACACTAATTGATGTGGCTTCTGTTGTCGACGGGGCTATAAACAACCAGACTGAGTTAGATTGGATTGGTTAACCTCAAGGGAGTTAAGGTGTAGAACGCCCAATACCATCAACAACTGCTTATCTCTACAAAAGGGTGTTGATTTACCGACCACGTGTAAAAGCTTGTAGGCTTTGCCGGTGTCATGACCATAGCCAGGGCTCTGGCAGGGAAAGCTGATGTGTTGTACATTGTCAAGGCAAAGCAACAGGCTTCCCACGGACCCCACAGCCGAGTGGTTAAGATCGTTCAATTTCAATCCCATGGGTCCATGAAGTCGCGGGTTCAAACCTCGGTGTCGTCTGGTGAATTAGGTCAAAGGTCAAGGTGTCACATAACCTGTGTGGTCGTAGGGGAGTGAGGCATCAGAGATCTCAGCTTCTCAAGGGACCAGCATATTGAGGGCGGCGCCCTTCTCCTCCCCCTCGCGGCTTTACCTTCCCTGACCCTAAAGACGCAGGTACTCATGTACAGTTGGGTAAACTGGGGGACTGTACTGGAGCCAAGGCGCACAAACGGTCACCCACCAAAGTGGTAACCACGCTCGATGCTACTTAACCTTAGCTGGGGAAGCCAAGTCAAGTCAAAAACACTTTAATCATCCCATGAAGGGCAATTACAATACTGACAGGCACATTGATACCTATAATTATCGCACAAGACACAAGAAAAATACATTTCAGATTGTTATAAGCATTCCAAGGTAGCTTTAAAAAAATTATCACACACACAAACCCAGGTGCGCGCACACACACGCGCCGCGTACGTACGTACACACACACACACACACACACACACACACACACCACACACACACACACACACACATGTAGGAATACAATGTTGTAAAAAACATTGATTGGAAAACACATAAAATCATTTTTTTACGTATGTACGCACGCTTGCACTCACACACGCGCGCGCACCCATACACACAACACACACAACCAATATATGAACACAATTTATAAAGACTATTGACTAGAAACACACACACACACACACACACACACACGTGCACCTGCGCACCCTAATGACCATTGTCTAGTAAAGACATAGACTTACACACACACACAATTTAGAAATCATTCTTGAAAGCCAAAAGCAAGATACAGGAGTACTTATTTTCATTACCACACACACACACGCACACACGCACTTGACCCTGAGGGTATATCAGAGAATGTAAAACTGTTTGGTCAGTGCTGTTTTGAGTTTAGAATTCGAATGACTACTGGAACAAAAGACTTTCTTTTTCTATTTGTTTTACTGTTGGAGCACCGAAAGCGGCGTCCTGAAGGCAACAACTGAAATTTCGAAGTAGCATGGGATGGATCAGCCAAGATGGCAGTCGCTTTGCGCACAACCTGCTGATGGCAATACGACTTAAGATCTCTTTGTTCTTCTCCAATTATTTTTTAGCAGATTCTAACAACTCTCCGAAGACTTCTTGTTTTTAACACTAAGGTTGTTGTACCAACAGATGAAAGCAAAACTTAGAGCACTCTCTATGTAGGACTTGTAGAACAAAGAAAGAATCATTTTGTCAACAAAAAATGATTTAAGCTTCCTTAGAAAATACATACGTTTTTGTCCCTTTTTGACAATAGCGTCATTGTTAGCATCCCAGTTTAATTTGTGATCAAAAATAGTTCCCAGATACTTGTACTTCGAAACATTTTCAACTTCTTGACTATGGATGATAACATGCTCAGAAGTGAGACCCGATCTTCTGAAATCGATAGGAAGATCTTTAGTTTTAGAAACATTTAGCTCCAGATATGCCTCATGACACCAATTGACGAAATCAGTGAGGGCTGGACCATGGTTTTGGACAGATCCAGATAAGAGAGACAAAAGAGCACTGTCATCGGCAAATTTTACAAGAAAGGATTTTTCATAGCTGCTTCTGCAATCATCTGTGTATTGAATGTACAGAAGTGGCGAGAGAACGCATCTCTGTGGAGAACCCGTACAGGTAAATCTAACCGATGAAAATATTTTATTAGCAAAAACCCGCTGCGGTCTGTTAGTTAAAAATTCAATCAGCCAACGAACAAGTTGATAGTCTACATCAAATTTTGAAAGTATTTTGTGAACAAGAACATGAGGCTGCATTGTATTGAAAGCTGAGCTAAAGTCAGCACACAATATTTTGGCATGAGAGTCAGGTGCTTCTAAGTGGTTGTACAACTTGTTCAAAAAAACCAGTTTGGCATCTTCGACACCTCGTCCTGTCCTGTAGGCAAATTGTAGTGGGTAAGGTCTTTCTCTGTAGCGGAAAGAATG
>CM054149.1:55165629-55168129 GCA_028751875.1 Rapana venosa | reverse complement strand
TTCTCTTCTCTTCTCTCCCTCTCTCTGTGCTTCACGTGGGCTTCCTTTCTTCCTTCCTTTCTTGCTTTTCTTTCTTTCTTTCTTTCTTTCTTTCTTTCTGTTCCGTTCTGATCATGTCCATAATTATTTTTGTACGCATGTGACACGTGGGCCATAACAGCAGACATTAAAAGATGGATACAGGCAATGGAGAGCAGGTGCTTTCGCAAACTCCTTGGTATCTCATACAGAGATCCCATCACTAATGAGGAAGTGAAAACCAGAATAAAAAACGCCATCAGGCCATGTGAAGAGCTCCTGACATAAAGACGGTGGCAGGATAGTTAAGACGTTTGCCTGCCAACAAGTAAACCGTGAGGTTCTGGGTTCGATTCCCAGCCTCGCCCTTTCTTCCCAGTTTGACCTAAAAAATCGAACTGAATGTCAAAGTCCTTCGGATGAGACTATAAACCGAGGCCCCGTGTGCGAACGCATGCAGAACATCTTGCGCACACGTTAAATCCTGTTCCGCTTTTCGAAAGAGTAGGCCATTGTGTGCCGGTGGGAACAGATGACAAAATTTTTAAAAAAACCGCTTACACACGCATTAAAAAAAATCATCTGAGCGCTTTGATTTGTTGCTTTACAAGATTCAGCGCTATATAAATTCCATACATTATTATTATTATTATTATTATTATTATTATTATTATTATTATTATTATTAAAGACGCAAACTAAAGTGGTTCGGACACGTCACACGAACATGTGGACTGGCCAAGACTGTCCTACAGGGAACTGTACAAGGAGGTAGACGAAGAGGCAGACAGAGAAAACGATGGGAAGACAACATCAGAGAGTGGACTGGTAGCCTTGAGTGGAACGATTTGCTCCGGAAAGCAGAGGACTGCGGGGAGTGGAGGAAGCTGGTTGCAAATCCTCAGTGATTCCCCCACGGTCCACAGACTACGAGATAGGTGAAGTTGAAGATGGTATGTATCCTATCATCCTTGGTCTATTCAGTCAAGAAAGAAGGTGGCAGAATGGTTAGGACGTTCCCCTGCCTATCAAGTAAACACAGAGGTTCTGGGTTCGAATCCCAGCCTTGCTCTATCTTCCCAGTTTGATGAGAAAACCGAACTGAATGTCAAAGTCCTTCGGGTAAGACTTTAAAAACGGGGCCCCGTTTTCGCTCAAATGCATGCAGAGCATCTTGCGCACACGTTAGAAACCCCTTCCGCCTTTCGAAAGAGTAGGCCATTTCGAGCCAGTAAGAACGGATGACAATTTTAAGAAAACAACAACCCACCAAACCTACGCACACACAGGGGGTGTGTTTAGGCATCGTGCCGGATTTCAGACATGTCACCATTAGTGAACCTGGGAGCTCTAGTCGAGAAACGGGGAAAACAGTAAATCATCTTTTTTATATCATTTTTTTATATTTAGCTATCTATTTCTATAATATTGATATCACTGGTGTCCTAATTGCCGGATGCGAATTGACAAACTTTTCAAAAACGTCGACGAACCAATCCAAAACGCAGTGGGCGAATTTGAAAAAGAGGGGAGAGAATCTGAAACGAGAAGCTCACCCAAAGCAAACGGTGAAAAGATCAAGACGATTGAATGACTATCTGATTGAGAAAAGAAAGACAAAAAACCCCAAACAAACCCAGATATAATTCTAAAACGAAGAGATGTTTGCGTTTCGACACTTTGAAGATGATAAGAAAAAAAAATTAAGAGAAGCTAATAAAGACATATGGCAGATTTTATTAAAATTGGCAGAGAGTGCAAAATTTGAGTGCAAATTTATGGCAGTGGACAGGGGAAAGAGAAGAAAAATGGAGGAGGGGGGGGGGGGGGGGGGCGGCTGGGGGAGGAGGGGGGGGGGGGGTGGATATGGACTTTTTTTGTCGTTCCTCGGCTAGAGCTCGCAGGTTCACCAATGGAGAGATTTTGCGGATGGATCCGTGTTTGCTCCACCATCAAAGTTGCCGCATTCCGACTTCGGAGATGTATGCTGGGTATGTTGGAGTTGCCGTGACCCACCGACCGCTGATGACATGACTGACGGGATCTTTAACGTGCGTGTTTGCTCTGCTGCATGTGTATAGACAGGAAGGGAAGGAAGGCATTGGCAGGTCTGCACTTGGAAGTTGACTCGATCCGCTTCTACTATTCGGGCATGACTTTTTGACTTCGCCTGACTTCTCTCTTAACTGACTGCTGAAGAAGTCTCTGGGGCCCTGCACTGGTTGTTTAGTGTGGACATTGATTCACCTGGTGGGGCTCGGGTTTCTCTTGGCAGCTAGGTGCAGTCTGGGTATATATGGCTTTCAGATTATGAGTTATAGGTTTCAATTTTCAGCAACTCTAAGAACTTTCACCTCAAGTTCAAAATCAGCACTAGCTGATCCCTTCCAACTTCTACTAACACTGTCAATCTGAATTTTAAAAAATTTTTAAAAAGGAAAAAAAATCACGTATAAATGATAAAGTACCAACTTCCTCATTG
>CM054149.1:55140629-55153129 GCA_028751875.1 Rapana venosa | reverse complement strand
TACATCAAGTCCCCGTGTGTATGCGGTTTTGTAGGTTGTGTCATATATCCCCACCGGCACACAATGGCCTACTCTTACGAAAAGCGGAACAGGATTTAACGTGTGCGCAAGGTGTTCTGCGTGCGTTCGCATACGGGGTCTCGGTTTATAGTTTCATCGAAGGACTTTTGGGGAGAGTGGAGTCGGCACTGATGTTAACTCCAGGGGAAAGAGTAGGCCATTGTGTGTCGGTGGAAACAGATGACAACATTAAATTTACAAAACCGCATACACACGGGGACTGGATGTAAAAAGACACATGAGTGCTTATTCCATTATCCTCGATATAAAAGAATAAATAAAATAAAATAAAACATCCCCTTAAACGGGAATCGAACCCAGGACGTCAGATTGCGAGCGCAATGTTCTAACCACTAGGCTATCCTGTCACCCCAGGAGCTCTAGGGGAGGAACGAAAAGAAACAAAAAGCACCGAGTATTAAGGAGGGGGTTAGCCAAGTGAGGGACGGGATAGCTCAGTGGTCAGAGCACTCGCTTTCCCCCAGCCACTGTTCAGCAGCATCGAGCGTGGATACCACTTGGATGGGTGATCGTTTACACGCCTTGGCTTCAGTACAGTCCCCCAGTTCACTCAACTGTAAACAGGTACCTGCCCTCTTTAGGGTCAGGGAAGGTAAAGCAGCGAGGGAGAGGAGATGGGCACCAGAGCCCTCAACATGCTGGCCCTAGAGAAGTGAGGTCTCTGATGCCTCGCTCCCCTACAACCACACAGGTTATGGAACACCTTTACCTTTTTATAACCAAGTGGTTACAGCCTCACACTCACACACTGACAGTCATCTCAAGGCGAAGGTTCGAGTCTCCTCTTAAATGTCCGCCTGAGAGGATTTTTTCCTTCTTTTTGCCTCTTCGTTCCTGGGTTGGAGCTCCGAGGTTCGCCATTAAGGTAGCCGCAAACCGACTTCGGGGATGATGTCTGCACACGACACCAGTGTCCATGCCATGCTTTTTTTTTATAAATAAAAAAAAAGGTCACCCGTCCTACAGGCACACAATGGCCTACTCTTTCGAAAGGTGGAATTGAGTTTAAACGTGTGTGTAAGATATTCTGCACGCTTTGCACACGAGACCTCAGTTTATAATTTCATCCGAAGTGCTTTCGGGGCGAAGGGCGGGAGGGGGGAGGGAGTAGAGTTAATACTGATCTGAACTCTAAGGGAATAATCCCAGGGTGGTGGCTCGATCCCAGATCCCTGGCCTTCAGGTCAAGAGCCCAACGATCTAACCACGGGGCGATCCCTCCCCTTTTTGCCTGAAATTAAAAATCCCTTCTCCCCACAACCCAGGCACTTGCCCACAACCGCCGCAAATGGAGCCAACTGGTGCAACATTCGTCACTGCAGTGCCCCTTCGACCCTGGAGGGGGTTATAGGAGCAGATGAGATGAGATGATGATGATGAACATTTTCTGACCCAAATCGACAGTCTGGATGAGCATTATTTTTGTGTCGAAAATTTGCACTGGCAGAAAATGAATTTCTGTGCATGAAATTCATAGTGACGGCAAATTGGATGTGGGTGGGTATGGGGGGTGGGGAAGGGGGTGGGGGAAGGGGGGAGGCAGAGAGAAAGAAAGAGAGAAACAGACGGTGCACGCAGACATTTATTTATTAATCTTATTCTTTTATATCGAGAATAATGAAAAAAACCCACTCATGTACCTTTTTACATTCACTCCCCGTGTGTATGCGGTTTGTTAAAATTGTGTCATCCGTTCCCACCGGCACACAATGGCCTACTCTTTCGAAGAGTAGAACGGGTTTTTAACGTGTGCGCAAGATGTTCTGCGTGCGTTCGCACACGGGGCATCGGTTTATAGTCTCATCCGAAGGACTTTTGGGGAGAGTGGAGCCGGCACTGATGTTAACTCCAGAGGAAATATTCCCCTTGAACGGGATTCGAACCCGGGTTGTCAGATTGCTAGGACAATGTTCTAACCACTAGATTATCCACAGAGAGAGAGAGAAGAGAGAGAGAGAGAGAGGAGAGAGAGAGAGAGACAGACAGACAGACAGACAGACAGACAGAGACAGAGAGAGAGAGAGAGCACCAAGAACACAAAAAAAAACCAGAGCATTCCCTCCCTTTACCTTTACCTCCCTTTCATGACCTTCTAAGTCTTCATAAAATTGTATTATTCTATCCGAAAAGCGATCATGAGAAAAATGAAGGAACTACGTCCGTTGTGTCTGTTTGAGCTGTCTGTTTATCTGTTTATTCGTCCTCCTTTGTTCTTTACTCGTCTGCAATGTCCAATACACCCGGTGGGTATCGGGGTATTTATTTATTTATCAGCGGTGTCTTGATCGCTCTGGGCCTAACTCACAGCGTTTAGTTTTCCATGGGGTAAAATAATAACAGAGTGCGCGAGTGTTCTATCAGAAAAGAGCTGACGGGGGGGGGGTGGGGGGTGTGTGTGTGTGGGGGGAAGGGGGGGGGGTTGTGGGCGGTCTTCTCAAACAGTGCGCCCGTGCGTGTTGGCGTGGGTGTGTGGGTGTGTATGTGTGTGTGTTGGGGGGGGGGGGGGGGGGGGGGGGGGGGGGGGGGGGGGGGAAGGGGGAGGGAGCGTCGGCGTTTCCCAGGGTGTGTGTGTATGTGGTGTGTGTATGTGTGTGTGTGTGTGTGTGTGTGCGGTCTTTCCTTTAGCGTGTGTGTGTGTGTGTGTGTGTGTGTGTGTGTGAGTGAGTGGGGTTGTGGTGGTGAGTGAGTGGGTGTATGTGTGTGTGTGTGTGTGTGTGTGTGTGTGTGGTGCGTGCGTGCGTGCGCGCGGTCTCCCAAGTGTGTATGTGTGTGAAAGATGATCTTAGAGAATTTTTTAAACTTTAAAGATTTTTTGGGTTGTTGATTTTTTGTCGTAATTGTTGTCGTTTGTTTTAGTGTGAAGTGTAATAATTTAGTTGTGTTTGTTGTTGTTGTTGTTGTTATTTTTCATTGAAAACAATCTTGTGTCTGTTGGTTTCGCTTTTTGTTGGTTAAGGGTTGTTTTTGTTTGTTTGCTTACTGGATGTTTTCTTCCACCACTGTGTCTGTTTTCTGTGTTTGTTTTTTCATTGTACTCTCTGGTCATCGAGGTCTTTTCATACAGTTTTCTCAGATTTTTCCCTGTCTTTTTTGTTTCTCTCTGTCTGTCTCTGTCTCTGCTCTGTCCTGTCTGTCTGTCTGTCTGTCCTCTCTCTCTCTCTCTCTCTCTCTCTCTCCCTCTCTCCTCTCCCCCTCTCTCTCTCTCTCTCTTTTCGAAAAGTAGGACTTAACTATCATGTTGTATTGCATTGAATTGTTGTCTTTTGTATAGTATTGTATTGTATTGTATTGTGTTATATTGTATCGCACGGTATTGTATTGTTGTTTTTTGCTGCCTCATCTTCTGTGAGCCACAGAATCAAGAGACAATTTTCTTTTATTGCATGATGATCAATGACAATGAGGATGACGTAATGCTGCTGCTGTGGTGGAAATGCATATGCTTTG
This sequence comes from Rapana venosa, assembly GCA_028751875.1. NCBI lineage: Eukaryota > Metazoa > Mollusca > Gastropoda > Neogastropoda > Muricidae > Rapana > Rapana venosa. The sequence goes on along the minus strand of CM054149.1, from coordinate 55,149,601 downwards.
AGACTACTTGACAGGGTTGTACTCTACACTTCCTATCAATATATCCCGGCGTCAACCGACCCCTGAGAGATACAGACACCTGCAGTGTTGGTCAGGTAATTTGAGCAACACTCTCAAACTCGCATCCGTTAAGAGGATGAAGCTCGACTGTGTGGTCCCAGTCTTCCCACTGAACCCACAGCACACTCACTCTGGGTAGGAGCCGGCGGGAGTCCGAAAATTCCCTATGACTCTTATGGGAATGAAACCCGTGACCTTCAAGTCCCTAACCCAAGGTGCTGACCACTGCGCAATGGCGGCTGGGTGCTGTGTTGTATTGCATTGTATTGTATACTGCTTTCCCTCACCACAGATGGCCTGAAATCTGGGCTACTCACCCCAGGAACAGCGCATCGCCACAGGAGCAGCGCCACCACCCTTTTTCAATTTGTTTCCGCTCTGTGAGAGTGGCTTTTTTTTCTACCCAATTTTTTGGCAGGAAAAACTCTTTTGTTGTCATGGGTTCTTTCACGTGCGCTAAATGCATGATGCACAAGGGACCTCCATTCATTGACTCATTCAACAGCACACAAAAATCATACCCCACGCCGCCACTCAAGGTCTATAGTGGAAGGCTGAAGTGAATGACGAGATCTTAAACGTGCGTGTGTGATCTTCTGCACACACACACACACACCACACACACACGCACACACACACGCACGCACATACACGCACACACACACACACACGCATACACACACATGCAAAACGTACACACACACACACACACACACACACACACACACACACACACACACACATTCTCAATGAATGAAAGAAACGCGGAATACAGACAGACAGACAAACAGAGACAGTTACAGATCCGAACAACAGACAGACAGAAGACAGAAACCACACACACACACACCACACACACACACACACACACACACACACACACACACACACACACACACACACACACACACCACACACACACACACACATTCTCAATGAATGAAAGAAACTGCGGGAATACAGACAGACCCAAAACAGACAGACAAAACAGAGACAGTTTCAGACACAACAACAGACAGCCCAGACACAGAAATACAGAAACACACACACAAAACACACAAACAAAACACACACACACACACACAAAACACACACACACACAACACACACACACCACAATACACACACACACCATACACACATACAGAGACATTCTCAATGAATGAAAGAAACTGCAGGAATACAGACAGACAGACAAACAGAGACAGTTACAGACCGAACAACAGACAGACAGACACAGAAAGACAGAAACACACACACACACACACACACACACACACACACACACACACAACACACACACACACACACACAAATACAGAGACATTCTCAAATGAATGAAAAAAACTGCGGAAAATACAGACAGACAGACAGACAAACAGAGACAGTTACAGACCGAAACAACAACACACACACACACACACACACACACACACACACACACACACACACCACACACACACACACACACACATTCTCAATGAATGAAAGAAACTGCGGGAATACAGTTGTAGCCGTTTAGAGAAGAGAGAGAAAAAACAACTGCAAAAAAACAACAAACCACCCCGGAAAATACGAACTAAAAGAGCCGGTATTTGGCCGGCTGCTTTGATGCTGATGCAAGCACGGGAGACTCAGGCTAACTGCACTGCTGTCTGTCTGTCTGTCTGTCTGTCACTCCACGGTGCAAGAAGAGGGAGGAGGGTGGGTGGGTTGGCCAGGGAGTGGGAGGGGAAAGTGGGGGGGGGGGGTGGGGGTGGAGGAGGCTTGGAGGTGTGTGTGTGGAAGGGGGGGGAGGAGTGGGGGGGAGGTTGGAGGTGAGGCGAGGGTGAGTGAAAGGAAGGATTGTCTACTACAGTGGCTGGCTTGTAGAATAGTGGTAGGAAGGAAACCAACGGAAAAACTGAGGAAGAGAATAAGTTTCTACAAAAAAAGACCAAAAAAAAAAAAAAGACAATAAGAAGAGAAAGAGAGGAATAAAGAAGAATTTTTTGTTAAATGGATACAAAGCGAAATAACAAATCCCTCGCCCCCTCCACCACACACACACACGCACACACACACACACACACACACACACACACACACACACACACCACACACACACACACACACACACACACACCCTCGGGCTTTCTTTCGGGGGATTAATAGAAACGAAAATCCTTCATCAACACCCTAACAGGAAAAAAAAGTTAAAAAAAAAAAGGGGGGGGGGGGGGGGGGGGGGGGGGGGGGGGGGGGGGGGGGGGGGGGGGGGGGGGGGGGGGGGGGGGGGGGAAAAAAAACCCATTTCCCCCCCACCCCCCACCCCACCCCCCACAAAAACCCCAACACACAAAAAAAAAACAAAAAAAAAAAAACTTAAAAAAAAAAAAAAAAAAGTTTGATTATTGTTTGGGAACTCCTTCCTTCTTCCCAAACACACACACACCACACACACACAACAACACACACACACCACAAAACACCCTCTCTCTCTCCCCTTCTCATTTTCACCCCAACACCACACCCCCAACACACACACACACCCCAAAACCACAACACAAAACCCACCCCTCCCCCCCCCCACCACCCCCCACCCCCCCCTCCACCCCCCCCCCCAAAACTCCCCCCCCCCCCCCCCCAACCCTTTTCCCCCCCCCCCCCCCCCCTTTTTATTTTTAGAAAACAAACACACACCAACACAAAAAGGGGGAAAGGCCCAAAAAGCCATTTACCCCTCACCCCAACCCGCCCAAAAGCCAATGCCGCTTACCCCCTTGTCTGTCAAATTTTTCCGGAGCAATGGCCGCGCGCCCGTGACCAAAGGGGCGGGCAACACAAAGCGAAAAAGTCAGGGCGGGTCCCCTAGACCTGGAGTTTAAGAGAGAGAGTGAGAGAGAGAGAGGGGGGGGGGGGAAGGGGGGGTTTGAGGTTTAGTTTGTGTGGTTTTTTGTGTGGGGTTGTTGGGGGAGAGAAGGAGAAAAACAGAGAGAGAGAGGGGGAGAGAGAGAGGGGGGGGGGTTTGGGAGAGAGGGGGGGGGGGTTGGGGGAGAGAGAAAGGGGAGAGAGAGAGAGGGAGAAAGGGGGTGGGGGGGTGGGGAAAAGAGAGAAAAACAAAAAAAAAAAAGAACGGAGGAGAGAGAAGAGAGAGAGGAGAGAGAAGGGAGGAGGAGAAGGGAGGGGGGGAGGGGGGGAAAGGGGGGGGCCTAAAAAAGGGGGAGTGGGAAAAGGGAAGGGGGGGGGGGGGGGGGGGGGAGGAGGGAGGGAGGGGGGGGGTTTGGGGGGGGGGGGATTTTGGGGGGGGGGAGTGGGGGTTGGGGGGGGAGGGGCGGGGGGCCGCCCCCTGGTTGGGGGGGGCCCCTCCGGTTGGCAGGAATCAATCCATCCCGGCGTTCTCACCCGCAAAAGCAGCAACAAGATTTTCCAACACCTTATCCTTATCCCTTCCCTCCCGAAGACAGACAAGTCACAAAGTTGACTTTCCAAGGAGAGGAGGGTTTAAATACAGGAAACCCCCTCAACTTTTATTTAAGAATTTTCCCCCCATTGTTAAGTTGGGGCTCACACGGATTTTTTGTGATTTTTTGGCAACTTTAAAAACCCCCTTTTTCAGAAACAGGGGTCACCCAAAAACAAGAAATAGTTTATATCTGTGAACAGGAACGTTGACTGACCACAAAGGAAATTTTTTTTTGGCAAAACTTAGGGGAGTGGTTTTTTGGTAGAAGGGGTTGGAAACGGTATATCAGCACTCCTGTCATGGACTTGAAAAATAAGGGAGCTGAGGCCCGAGCTGAGTTTTTCCCCTCGCCACAAGTTTCCCCCCAAACCCCCTCTTTCCCCCGTCATTTTTGACCTTACCCACACCCCCCAGCCATCCCCCCCACAAGTTGGGTCTCTGCCTTTCCCCCACCTCCCCGTCCTCCTCCCACAAGGCCCCAAAACCCCTTCGGACGTGCCGCAGTTCCCCCCCCTGCCTGAACGGGGAGAGGACGGTACGGACAGAGTCTTTGGGGGGCCCGCAGATGTCGGTGCCGCCCGGGCTACCGGGACCCCGCTGCCCTAAAGAGAATCCCCGGAAGAGGTCCAGCTCTCTCGTTTCCCCAAAGCTTCCCCGCAGGCCAACTGAGGCCCCAGCGGGGGGGGCCAGCAGCACCAAGCACTTCAGCAGGAGGAAGCCTTCATCAGTGCTGACCACGACTCCCTCTTGGAGAGGAGGAGGAGGAGGAGGAGTGGGAGTGGGAGTGGGAGTGCCATGAAGCGGCTCTTGCCTGTTGTCTTCTTCCGAAGATAGCGTGTGCAGGTAAGAGGTGAGTGAGAGGAGAGGAAGGAGGGTGGTTTTGTTGTTGTTTGTTGTTGCTTCGATTTTACCTCTGTTCACTCCAAGTGATGTTAATGATAATAATAATAAATGTACCGAATTTATATAGCGCTGAATCTTGTAAAGCAACAAATCAAAGCGCTCAAATGTCAGAGGAAGGGTGGTTTGGGGTTCCTTACATGTGTAGTAGGTTCGTTTTCCTGTCTTTTAAAAAAACAATTTTTTTTCGTACGTGTGTTTTCCATACACATTTTCTCTCGTTTTTTATGTGGTATATTTCTTATCTGTACATTCTTTATGTTACTTTTTGTATAATTATTTCTTTGCATATATTTTTCCATCACCTTATGTAAATATAATTTTTTTTTCATCCCCAAAAAAAAATTTTTTTTAAACCCCTTTTTTTTTTCCCAAAAATTTTTTTCCCCACTTTTTTTCATAAATTTACTTTTTTTTTTTTCCGCACACCAAAAAAAAAAACCCCCACAAAAAACCCAACATTTCTTTTTCCCACGTCCTTTCCCCCCCCAAATACTTCTTTTCTATCCCCCGTTTTCTTTTTTTCCCCTTTTTTTCCCCCCAACCCCTTTTCCAAAATTTTCCCCCAAAAAAACTTCTTCTTTTTTTTTCCCTTTTTCCCCTCCCCCCTTTTCCCCCCCCTCACACAACCAAAAACACACACCCCCCACCCAAAAGGGAAAACTCCCATCCACCACTTCTTTTCTGTTCTTTTTGGCCATTATCTTCTTCTATTTTCGTTCCCGTTTACATTTTTTTCCCTTTATTTTTATAACATCATCTTGCCTTGTTCAAAGATTTTAATTCCTCCCTTCTCTCTTCTTCTCTTTCTTCTTTGTCCCCCATTTTTCTTCTTCTCTCTCTTCCTCCCCTTCTCTTTCTCTTCCTCTTCAAAGATTTTTTATTCCCCTTTCTTCCTCGTTCTCTAAAATTCTTCCTCTCTCTCTCTTCTCTTCTTTTGGCTTCCAAATACTCTTTCATTCTCCCTTTCTTCCTCTCTCCTTCTTTTCTCTTGTGTTCTCAAAGATTATCATCTTCTCTCTTTTCTCTCTCTCTTCTCTTGCCCCAAAGATCCTCTCTCTCTCCTCTCTCTCTCTCTCCCTCTCTCTCTCTTCAAAGATTGATCATTCTTTCCCACTCCTTCTCTCTCTCTGTTTCTGGCTCTCAAAGATTCTTCTCTCTCTCTCTCTTCCCCTTCTCTCTCTCTTCTCTCTCCTCCTCTTTTTCTCTCTCTCTCGTTTTTCCCAAAGATTAAATTCATTCATTCTCTCTCTGTCTCTTCTTCTCTGTCTCTGGTCTCTCAAAGTTCCCCTTCTCTCTCTCTCCTCTCTCTCTCTCCCTCTCCTCTCCCTCTCTCTCTCCCTCTCTCTCTCTCTCAAGATTGATTGATTGATTATCCTTCTCTCTTTTTCTCTCCCCAAAGATTCTTTTCTCCCCTTCTCTCTCTCACTCTCTTTTCTCTTCTCTCTTCCCCTGTCTCAAAGATTATTCTTTCATTCTCCTCTGTCTCTCTCTCTGTCTCTGTTCTCTCTTCTCTCTCCCCTCTTCCTTCTCTCTCTCTCTCTCTTCTCAAGATCTCTCTTCTCTCCCTTCTCTCTCTCTGTCTCTGTTGTTGTTTCTCCTCTCTCTCTCTGACTCTCTCTTCTTTTCTCTTTTCTCTCCCCTCCTCCTCTCTCTTTTTCTCTCTCTCCCCTTCTCCCCTCTCTCTCTCTGTCTCAAAGTTTGATTCATTCTTTCTCTCCCTGTCCTCTCTCTGCTCTTTTCTCCTTTCTCTCTCTCTCCCCCTTCTCTCTCTCTCCCCTCTCTCTCCTCTTCTCTCTCTCTCTTGTCTCAAAGTTGATTCATTCATTCTCTCTCTGTCTCTTCTTCTCTGTTTCTGTGTCTCTCAAAGATCTCTCTCTCTCTCTTCTCCTCTCTCTCTCTCCTTCTCGGGTCTCTTCTCTCGTCTTCTCTCATTCTGTTCTCTCTCTCTCTGTCTTCTCCTCTCTCCTCTGCCTGTGTCTTTCATTTTTCCGTTGTGGTGTGTGTGTGTGTGGTGTGTGTGTGTGGAGAGAGAGAGAAGAGAGAGAGAGAGAGAAGAGAGGAGGGGGGGGGGGGGGGAAGTAAATCTTTCCTGCTTTTCTAGACTTGTGTCTTTCATCATCTGGATTGGATCAATAATTTGAAAACTGCTATATCATTTCCTTTCACCTGTTCGAGATCAAATATCTGTGTATTGCGTTTTTAGTGCTAAACTTGATAACCTCCCGTCTAATTAATTTTAGTTTCGGGGAGGGAGGGGGGGGGGGGAAGGGGGGGGGGAGCGTATTTTTTAAAAATTTTACATTGTGTGAACTTTTGCTTCTCGCGTAAATCGATATTTTTATTTCTTCTGTCTGCTTTGTTTCTTCTTCTTCTCTCTTTCTCCTTTTTCTGACCTTTCGTTTTCTGTTTTTATTTTCGTTCGGTGTTTATTTTTGTTGTTACTGTGGGGGTTTTCTCTGCTTATTTCTGCACTGCCTATTACGCTATCCTCTTGCTGGTCGTCCGTGTGTCTGTCTGTTTGCAAGTCTGCATGTCTGTTTGACTATCTGTTGTCTCTCTCTCTCCCCCCTCTCTCTCTCCCCTTTTTTCTCTCACTCCTCGCTCACCCTCTCCCCCCTCCCTCTCCCTTTTTCTCTCTCTTCCCCCCCCCCCCCCCTCCTCCATCTCCCCCCCCCCTCTCCCCCTCTCTCTCCTTTTCTCCCCTTTTCTCTCCTTTTTTTCTCCCTCTCTGTCTCTCTCTCTGTGCCTCTCTCTCTCTGTCTATTATCTCCATGTCTTCCATTCGTTAACAATAGCTTTTATTTCTGATCTCTTTGTATGGAATGCTTTTCCTTTTCGGTTTTTTTGGTTTTTGTTTTTTGTTTTCTTTTCTTTCTGATTGGTTTGTTTGTTTCTTCGTTTGGGGGAGGGGGAGGGGAGGGGGTGATGTTTCTGAACGTTCGAGAACTTTTGTTTGAACAAGGTTTATTCATTCAGTAGGCAAGGAACATCATAATATATTAGATCATGAAGAACATAATTAACATAGCAACAATTCAATGATAAAGGATGCAATAATGTAGTATTTCAGTATAATCATTAAGAAATTTGTTCTTAGATAGATGGCTTGATGAAAAAAAAGCAAATGCATTGCTTATTCAATGTACCATCTGGAAATAAAATTTTGACTTTGACTTTGACTGACTTTGACAAGAAGCTAGTCGTTTATATTGTTGTGCTCAAGTACAACGGCCACATTTACATGGCGACTAATGATCTTTATAAGGAATGACTAAGAGTTGGAAAACTTTCATCCTTATCTATAATCCCCCTCCCCCCCCCCCCCCCCCCCCCCCCCCCCACACACACACACACAACAAGAAAAAGAAAATTATAAAAAAAAAAATGTTCACCAAACTTATAACACCTGCGAGGTATCGGCTTCTCGCCTTAAGGGTTCCAATAAAAATTTGAGACAAGAAAATACACGCTTTTTTTTTTCTTGGGGGGGGGGGGGGGGGGGGGGGTAGAGGAGGGGGGGGGGGGGGGCGGAGATTAAAAACAAGGCAGTTGTCTGGCACTGTAGAGCTTATTGGATAGGGAAGAGAAATGTCAAACGATAATAGGGAAATTTGAAAATTAAGTGATACACAGACAATCGATAAAACAAATAAAGAAAGAAAGAAAGAAGCTGAAAGAATAGAGGAAAGAAAACAAAGAAAGAAAGGAGGGAAGCCCGAACTAAAGAAATAGAAAGAACACATAAGTGATACACAAACAAAACAAACACACACAGACAGAAGAAAACAAAAGTGATACACAATCAACAAAACACCCCACACACACACACACACACACACACAAGCACAAAAAATAAAACATACACAAACACACAACACACACACACACACACAAGAAAAAGAAAACAAGTGATACACAAACAAAACAAGCAAACAAAACACACACACACACCCCAACAACAAAAGAAAAACAAATACACAAACAAACCACAGAAAAAACCAAAGAACAAAAAAAGAAAAAAAATAGAAATTTAGAAAAAGCTAACAAAGAAAAGGAGGAAAGAAGTAAAAGAGAAGAAACAAAGAATACTTAAGTGACACACACACACACAAACAAACAAAACACAACAAAGAAATAAAACTTAAAGATCAGAGAGAAAAAAAAACAAAAAGAAAGGAGGAAAACACTAATTTTCTGTTACGAGGAAATTAAGAAAGAACATGGAACAAAATGACACAGACAAAAGAATATCCCCCCCCCCCCCCCCCCCCCCCCCCAAAAAAAAAAAAAAAGAATAATATTTTTAAAAAAAATAATAAAAGAGGATATAGAAAAAAAACCCCAGAATAATCAGAAAATTGAAAAGCATACAGAAATAGCCCATGAACAAAAGAAATAAGATCATTGAAAAAGAAAAAAGCGGAACACTTTGAAGAAATTATATTTAAAAAAATACCCAGACAGATTTAAAAAAAACGCTTGAACAAAATGCAAACAAAGCAAGCAAAAAGGTAGGGGGGGGGGAGTGGAGGGGGCGTAACGAACAAAGGAAAAGCACGACGAA